>JABUQX010011589.1:15000-32157 GCA_015478945.1 Trachelipus rathkii | reverse complement strand
TTATCCTTCCTCCGCTCCCCTCCTTTAGTTTCCTCCTTCTCTTTCTTTGCTTACTTACTAGTTTTTTTCCAAATCGCTCAATATCGGCTGTTGTTGATTGGGCGACTTCTTCTTCCTTTTCTGTCCATTGTGGTGTTCTCCAGGGTTCTGTCTTATCTCCTACTTTATTCCTGCATTTCATCAATCTCACCTGCACATCTAACTCTCTATTCACTCATATCCCGATGACTCGGCCCTTCATTCTTCAACTCTTTTCAATTCTGCTCCTTCTTTTAATTCTAAATTGCCTCCGTCTTAATCTTTCGATTCTATTCTCGCTGATCTGGATAGAATTTCCGGGTGGGTCTGAACCTTGTGAAATTCAATTCTTTAAAAAACTCAACTTCTACAAATCTCCCTCTCTAGACACCTTCTAACTTTCTATCTCTTTCGACGGTTCATTCGTCTCTCCTGTCCCGACAATAAAGATATCCTGGGCCTTAACATAAGCAAAAAATGTCTTGGAAACCTCACATCCTGGGACAAAGTTTGCTAGGGCAGCCTCAGAAGCTGGGGTTCTGTTTAGACTGCAGGGCTTTTTTCCTCTTTACAGTTACTCCAGTTATACAAGGGCCTCATCCGCCCTTGTGGGGAGTGCTCTCTCATATCTGGGGGCTCAGGTTTCACCGGGTTTCTGGATAGGGTCGAGTCAAAAAAACAAAGACTTATCAACTGTCCTGTTCTTTCTAGTTCACTTGACCCACTCTATCTTTGCAGCGCGATGTTGGTGCTTTATCTCTTTTCTATAGGTACCGTAGTGGCAAGTGCTCGAGAACTTTCCACTCGCGTGCCACCACCTTTAAGACGCCCTCGTAGCACAAGGGGTGCTGTGTGGGCACATGAGTTTTCTGTTGATATTAGTAACTCCAAACTAGTTCGCTGCGGTGCCTCCTTCTTTCCAGCCACCTGTTCTGTGAAATTCTCTTCCATCTTCTGTGTTTTCTCCTCAATTTCTCCCTCACGTTAAAGCCCGCGTCTGTGCTCATCTGCGTAATTTGTGTTAGTTGAATTTTGTTGTTTTTAACACCCCCTCCTTGAATAGGGCCTTTGCGCGATACTTGTGATGAGATCCATAAAAATAATATATATATATATATATATATATATATATATATATATATATATATATATATATATATATATATATATTTATAATTTTCTTTTCTTTTATATATATATATATATTTATATATAGTTGTGTGTGTGGTATCTGATTTTGTGTAATAAAAATTAATAATATGTGTGTATGTGTGTGTGTGTGTGTGTGTGTGTGTGTGTGTGTGTGTGTGTGTGTAATGATAGTAGTTTAGATTAGCATAGTCTGATAGCTCGTTTTGGTTTTCTCGACTGGTAACTTGCAAAATTTCAAACGATAAAATATATTTAGTGCTGCCACCAGACGAATGAAATTGGCAACTTGAAAACTCGACCGCGTGGATATTGGTTGTTAGTTACGGTGAAGACAGTGGTGACAGCACGTATTTGTGTTTGCTCTTGTAATATAACTTTGTAATCATGGCAGTTACTCGTGGAAAAAGTGAGTTAAATCTCATTGGTCAATCGATCGACAATATTAGTGAAAACAAATTGCCTTCAATCGGAGATGCTTGGCAGCGTGTGTTCTTTTTCACATTGAAAAAGAACATATTAAGAGAAGCATGCAATTTGTATCTGATGAAATTTGTTCCATTTGGAGCAAACAAATATTCCAACAAAAACAAAACGAATGCTGTTTCAAAAATATTGAGCTTGCATGACAAGTTCAGATTAATACAGAAATCTAAACCAAAGCAGATTGCATCTTAAAGAAAAATGAAAATGCGTTTAAGGAGAGTTTGAACGACCTTTTTGATATTGCTCACAATCATGTACTACAAATAATGACGGTTGAGGAAGATAAAATCTTTGTTGCAGCTCAAATTCTTCGAATTTTTCTGAAGAATACTTCAGTGACTTTACTAGCTCTTTCATAAGCCGGGTAAAGGTCCCAGAACGGATTATTTATTTAGCTCCAGGCAATACCATAGCGGTTTTTGACAAAGGTTTGATGAGATCGTTGGGAGTGAGAGGTAATATTTCATTTGAACTGGTGGTGTAGGTGAGCGGACGTGAATTTATAGCATCAGCAATATCTGACAATATCGTAATGAAGTCGAAATAATTCAACGAGGATCGTCCAATTGTTTTGAATAAACAATCCTTCACCACACGTATTAACCGTTCCCACTGGCTTCCTACCCATGGGCTATACAGATGAATTCGCTTATGCGAAATCTGATTTTTTCGTAAAAACTCACTTCCATTTTCTGATACGAGGAAAGTTCATAAGAAATCAGTTCCTTGATTGAAGGAGCGCGCGTTGTCGCTATAGACGCAGTCAGGCACTCAAAACGATTAACCTCCTGTTCTTAATATAAATGATTTGGATGACATGTCATCTATAAGGTCTAAATGAGCCGCCCGAATATTAGACAGGTGTAAATGGTATGAACATTTTTGGGCTGGGCCAGGAGTGGCTTTGACCACCAATGTTTGGAGTGTAGTCAACACCTACATGCTTAAAAGGCCTGAATAATTCCACCTGGTCTTTTGAATAGTTGGTGAAGCGTGGGTACCGAAACGCAAAATTATTGAAGAATATGCATTCCTGCAAAACATTTTTTATGGAGGTACGCGCTGATGTCACCCAGAAGCCTTGGAGCCGTATATTTGTAGGAGTGGCTTGTATGCCTAGATGCTTGCACTTATGATGAATATCTCTAATGATTAACTTGGTGAGGTTGTGACTTTTTGAGAGCAAGATGGGATTAAGTACATCATAATTGTAATAATTGCATCTTGACAAACGACCTTTGCTCCTGATGGGATTATTTTCATCCAAGAACAAGTTCAGATTATTTACCAAGTCCGGAACTTGGCCTGTGAAAGAAGGATTATTTTTAATCTCTTCCAAAAATTGAAGTTCTTTCGAGAACGATTCTTTCTGCATTGTCTGCAGACAATACAGACGTGCTTTTAAATCATGATTAATTGTCACACCTCATGACAAGGCTCCAAACTGGAATAATAAAGCTACTACTCGATATAGCTTGTGCAAATTTGAATACTTGGACAACTCCACCACAGGAGGTTCATTACCACCTTGAACAACAACAAAAACAGGAGATGCTGTTTCCAGTTCAGCAGATGGCCAGTAAATACTATTTAAAGAGAGCCATTTTGGCCCTTTTGCCCAGAAGGACATGTTCTTTTGGAACTCTTTGAATGAAATACCTTTGGTCAGAAGGTCCGCTGGATTATCTTCTGTTCTGACGTAGAGAAATTTAGGACTTAACGAATATTCCTCTTGAAGCGAAGAGCTCATGGCGCGAATATCTTGCACACGATTCCTCACGAATATTTGCTTAACTTTCGAGATCCTCTTTTGGATCCAATGAAGAGTTATTTGCGAGTCGGAGAATATGTTCAATTCCTTGAACATAACACCCGACAGTCCACTCAACATTTGTGGTAACCACTTTAAAGCTAAAAACACAGACAATAACTCCAAACAGGGAAGCGTTCTTCCTTTTGCAGGAGCGATTTTTCCCTTTAACCAAAGAAGATTTGGACCCTCTGCCGCAGACGAGACATACACTACGAAGCCAAAAGCAACAGTGCTTGCATCGCAGAATATATGGATACTTAAATCAGAGTCACTTGACTCAAATGAAGATCTCCTAAAAGAGACCTCCTTCAGAGAGTTAAGGTCCTTGCTCAACCTTTCCCAAGCATTTTTGAATTCCGGAGCGATTATATCGTCCCACCCCATGTCCACTTCCCAGGTTTTCTTCATAAGAAGGCGACTTCGAACGGTGACGGGGAGGAAAGGCATAGGGGATCGAATACTTTTGAGATCTCCGACAGAAGCTGTCTCTTGGTAGAGAGACAATATTTAATGAAAAGTCACTAGACTCAGACTGTCTTGAAGGGTATTATATAAATACCCTAAAACTCTTTCTTCATCACTTTGATGAGTTGCAAGTTTACCCTCCTCCTTGAATATTTCTTTGAGAGGTCTGGACAATTTGAGTTCCAGGAGCACAAGTTGAAGCCCCTCACTCATACGTGAGGTGGCCTCTCGAAAATATCGGTTCGTCTAAAGACGAAGAAGTGTACAAAAAATTATCAACATACAGATTATTTTGAAGAAGAGAGGTACAGAGATCAGGAGGGTATTTTTTGGCGTGATGTTGTATCACAGCCCCTAGAACATAGGGGCTGACAGCCAACCCAAAGATGATGGGGGCATAACGGTAAGTGAGTAATACGCCGTCAGCCTCCCAGAAAAAAACAGAAAGCGATTTCTGTCCTCTTCTAATTTTAGTGTAATCTGGAGGAAGGTTTGAAATATCCGCCAGAACGATGAATTTGTTTGTTTTGAAGGACAGTAATAATTTAAATAGGGAAGCAATTATATCTACCCCAAGATATGATGCCTGATTAGGTGAAGGACTAGGACTACAACCTATTTTCAGGCTGCAGTTAAAGACGGGACGAATTTTTGTGGTCACTTGAAGTGCCTGTTTTATTATAGGTCTGTGGGGTATCCAGATGAATTTATGATAATCTTTCGGATGAACCTCCACAGCCTCCACGATACCTTCTCTTAGGTATTCCTTGAATATTTCCCCATACTTGTCAAGCAAGCCTTGAGCAGTCATTTTCTTTTTGACTCATTGTATCGTAGCAAGAAGAGCAGTGATGATTTGATGGAACCTGCTCAAAAGAATTTCTTGAAACCACGGAAGTTCCACGTGGGACCTTCATCTCGGAACTCTATCCCTTCGTGGAATCTTTTTATGAATATTTCGTCAATGGAACCCTGGTCACGCTCCTCATTGATACCCAAAGACTAATTTATAGAGGTTCTCCAGGCCCAAGTCCAAATCAGACTCAGTGTGGGTATGTACAGTAAGAGAGGGTCGAAGTACGAAGGTACCGGTTCCACTACAAGATTGATTACATGTTCCGGGACGTTCCTGACAGATCTTTGAATATTTGAAGGTATGGAGAGCTCTCGGAATTCTGTCATGATTTTGACAGCTTTCGGCGAAGAATTCTTCCCAAAGATTTTTTTTCATTTTGGGAAGCATCTTAACAAGTAGCAAAAGGCCCGAAAGGCACGTACACATGACAAGTTTCTAGGGCACTGCCCCGAATGCATTTTACCGTTTTAAAATGCTTTAATAAATGAAGAGCATCGATGCCCAGCAGCCCATGAATATTTGAAACCCTGTCACCATTATTATTTTGATAGTGACTATCTGCAACTTTGAAACCATTTTGGGTAATATTTTTCATGGCCTCCGTCAGGCCTTTTACATAAAAGCCGATATCCAATTCAGAATCAATATTTAAAGTAGGCTAGAATAGTTCCAACAACAAATGCCCATCTCTAAATTTAAAGAGCACAAAGATCTCAATTCTTCTCCCAGGAATGTTTTTATGGAGCTCTGATGACTAGGGAGACTATTTTCATTAACCCAATTTTTTAAGGACGCTCCTATGAAAATACGTGGACTGACTACCGAAATCGAGAGCACACGTACAGGGACTATTTTATTGCCCTTCTTTATGTTAAGGAAGAGAGTGGGCAAAATATTTTGACCCACGGATGAGGCTGTACCTGTATTTATACAGATATGATTTGAAGAGCCACTGGCTTGACCATTTTCCTCATTCGCGACTGATGTTGACGGTCGACTATCTTCCGAAAAGCCACCGGACATGTTTCTACTATTTTGAAAGCATAGAGCTGTTATGTGGGATTTTGATCACACATACCTTTTGGTAAGTCCATACCTTTTGGCGGGACATTTATTAGCGAAATGCTTGATGCTTGAACAGCTGAAGCATGCGCAGCTCTTTACAGCGATCTCTCCTTTTCAGAAGAATATGCTTCACAAGAAATCATGCTATGATTTCTGTCACAATTTACATTTCGAAACAAATGATTTAGAATATGATCTCCCACCCTTTTGACTGCGTTCTGTTTCGTCTTCTGACGATGAAGATTAAATATACTCTTTTGTAAAGGCATGATTACGCTCAAATCCCTTCCCTTTTTTAGGGGCAGATTTATTTTTCCCCTCCCTTCTCCATAGATTTGGTTATTTTACCGTAATGCTCCAAGATTACATTACGGAAGGGTATTCATCCTGTGTGACTAATTTGAGCTCACGAAGAAAGCCAGTTGGAAGTTTGTCCGATTATACGACTCATGAGCTTACAGCCCGCCGAAGGCTCTTCAAAGTGAGTCCAAACTCCTTGAGCTCATGAATATATGCCTTACTTCTGACAGGGAATATACGAATAGGTTCAAGATTATTATTCTCTAAAATAGGCGCAGAATCGATTTTATGAAACAAGAGAATCAATAATATATGATTCTTCTAGTAAAGGCTCTTTAATATTTCGAAAGCAACTTCCAAATTTTAGTCGACATTAGTTGAATGCTCAATATCTTTGAGCGCATTGCCTGATAACAATGACTTTAAATCCTGCAATTTTGCAGCTCTAGAAAATGTCTTTTCTGGCCCCATAAACATTTGAAGGACAGAATAAACGAGCGGAAGGAATGCCGGTTCGGTTATAATGAACTCTTATTTTTTTTTTTATTGCAGGAATTTTACTTCCTGTTTTGATGCATGAATATTTTTTGATTATATTCTGCATCTCTTGACGTGATATTCCGTCTTCATGAGAGTCTTCAAAAGCTGCAGTATGAGTAGAGAAGGAGATGGTGAACTAAAACGCGGTGTCATACATAGATTTTTATCATTCTGTGCATGATACTGTACCGATTCGAGTGTTTCTTCGTCTAAAATTGACGAGTCATACTGAAGGATGGAAGATTTTGTGATGACTTCTTCGATCAGAGCATCAAAGTTTTTTAACTTCCTCCAATTTTGATTTAGTTTCTTTCTGATGAAACGATGTGATTATCTTCCTGGCTTTCTGTGGCAGAAAGATCGAGAAGATTTTTGAAAACTAGCGTGATTTTCCTTTTAATCACAGCTCTCAGTCTCTTAATGGGGGACAGTTTTGATTTAACCTCTTTCGTGAGGTTGACTAACTCTTCTGGAGAGAGGGTGTTATTTTCCTCCCTCCCAAATTCTTCACTGTCACTGTCCTCCAACTCAGACACGATTTGTCGGAGTGATTCGTCGTCAAAAAGAGACATTAATAAATAAATATTTGAAAAAAAACGCAAAAGCAAAAAATACGCCAAAAAAAAAACACGCAAAAAAAATTCTTCTTATTAAATGAGCAAAACGCACGATATATACCACCACCTATGATTTAATAGGCAATGATTGCGAAAGGACAATATAAAATACCCAAATAACCCAAAATAATAATTACCGCAAAGATACTAAATTGCCTAAATATATTTATATATTTTTTTATAACGCAAAAATATATAACGCAAAAATATTTAATATATTTGAAAGGAGGAGAAGTCTCGATTATTTGAAACAATCTTGATATATATATATATATAAATATCTGGACAGTTAACTAAAAAAATACTACAAAATTATATCTAAGAGACCGACCTCTCCACAAACGGGTCTACAACAAGAATTATAATATATATATATATATATATATATATATATATATATATATATATATATATATATATATATATATATATATATATATATATATTATATATATATATATATTAATATATATATATATATATATATATAAAATATATGTAATATATATATAATAATATATATATATGCTTAATATATATATATATATATATATATGTAATAATAATATATATATATATATGTATGTATATATAACTATATGTAATAATAATATATAATATGCATTATTTGCGATTGAAAATTTTAATTTATGGAATCTAATCTGCAGAATATTTTGGATTCGATGCAGAAGATTATTTCAACACACAAACTACTTCTGCAGAATATATACAAATGTGTGTGTTTAAACACTAATCAATTTTGTACGAAAGAAGATTTTTTAATGAGAAATATTTTTTCTTTCTCAGAATATTGAAAAAAGTAACACACACAAACTATATAAATAAATTACTGAAGAATTTCCAACGTAGTAAATTTTAATATACGAGATAAAAGTTTAAACTAGTCTACAGACTAAATACGAACGATATAAGTTTTAACTTTTACCGAGAAAAATAACTTTTTAAAGAACAAACTTTTCTCAAGATAATATAATCGTTAGATTATATCATTTTATAGAATAAAGATCAGCATATTACGCCCATCAGAATATAAAGATCAGCACAATACGCTCATCAGAATATATAAAGTTCAGATTAAGAACTTGAAGAAATTCTAGGAAGAATTGAATATTGGCCAGTGCAATAATAGTTTAGATTACGTGCACTGCAAGTTAGAATATTTAAGAGATTATACTCATGAAAGCCTAGGGTCTTCACTATAACTAAAATAGCTAGTTAAATAGTGGGATGTTGCACTAGATTATATTTAAGCATGTTGAGAAAAGTTTGTTTTCCCAAGCTTAAAACGAAGTAGTTGACCCGTTTATAAGCTTTCTAGAATATGTTAAATTAAATGCACTGACAGAACGATATTTGATCATTTGAATATATGAGAATGAACTTTTAACTTGCACGAAGCTTTACAGTGAAAATTGTTTCCGGCACGAAGCCTTACAACGAATGATTTCCAATAACAACCTATCAGTTCGAAATCAAAAGACGAATGAATATTCAAATACCAAAAAATCGCTCTCTTCTTTTTGCATTCAGCAACCCCAGGTTTCCAAGAAATAACCTCTTTTCTGGCAACTCTTGACTACAATTTTTATAATATATATATAAATAGGCTGTGTGCGTTTGCGTGTGCGTGTGCGTGTCCTTGTGTGTGTATAGTTTCCCTTGCATGTACGTATTTTCTAAGCATTACGTTCCCTCTTCCTTCCATTCCCCCCCTCTCTCTCTCTCTCCTCTCTCTCTCTCTCCTCTCTTTCTCCTCACTATATATATATATATATGTATGTATGTAAATATATATATATATATATATACTAATAATAATAGTATATGTTTGTGTGTGTGTGTGTGTGTGTGTTTATTTGTGTTTATATATTTTTTATATATATATATATATATATATATATATATATATATATATATATATATATATATATATATATATATATATATATATATATATATTAGAAAACCTGATGAAAAACCTTATTTATAAGATAGTTTAAAAAAAACAAAATAGCTTAAAATCTTCTTTTTATAAAAAAAGTATCTAGTTCCTGAAAGGGATATTGAAAGTATTGATTTATATCTATTTATTTACTTGCATAATAGGTAGATAGGTTATAAGTTAAGTTTTCTCTTCGGAAAATGCATGCAAGTTCAAAAGTGTTTTAAGTGAGTTTGTTTAAGGTCTAAGACAGGCTTTATACTGATCAGTAGAGTTATCAGAAAACACAACCAAATAGACTTAGCTACAAAGAGAAGAATGACTTTTTCTTTAATCAAAGCTGATTGTAAATAAATATATCTGGTAGACCAGTTATAAAGCATGTGGTAGACCGCACCTGAAGTCAGACCTTACAATGCTAACACCAGGTAGACAGAACGTTTAAGAGGGGGTAGATTTGCCCTTTATTTATGGTAGACCTTAAATTAATATAATCGGTAGATGAGCTATATATATATATATAACCAGTAGACCAGTTAAAAGAATGTGGTAGAGCACATCTGAAAGCAAACCTTACAGTTTCTAGCAGAAGGTAGACTTTATCTTTAAGAAAGAGAGTAGACTCACTCTTTATTCACAGTAGACCTTGAATTAATATTATCGACAGACCAACGATATGGCAAACTTGCTGTTAAGCACACCTGAAGGGAGACCTTACAGTTACTCTGAAGCAAATCCAGGACACCTAGATTTAAAAGAGAGTAGAGTCTCTTTGTATTTCCTTAGTAGACCAAAGAAAGAAAGAAGCAAGGCTCTTAAATTGCTTGAGAAACAGTTTTAAGGCACTTCTAATGTCAGTTATTTAAGTAACTAATAACTATTAGATAAATAAAGAAGAAATTATCCTTAAGATCCAAAATTGGTCATTTTGGACCCCATTTTAACCCCCACAAATAAATGGACATAAAATTCTTAATTGTCAGACAATTTTGATGAGGAAAAAAGCAAACCGCAGCTTTTTCTGACCTCTAAAACGTCCTTTTGGGTGTTTTTTTGTGTCTGCTGTCATTGTTTCAGCATTTTCATTTTTCAGAACCTATATTTTTAACATTTTATCGTATCAAATGACTTCAAACTTAAAATATACATAGAATGGTCTATTACGCACAAAATGCACGAAATTTTATTTTTATTTTTTAAATTGTTCTCAGCAAAGTCGAATTTCAAAACCTATTTTTTTTTAATTGCTGAGCACAATTTTCAAAAAAGCAAAAAACTAATGCGTGCATTTTGTGCGTATTGTTCCCATCTGTTCATGTTACATGTTTGAAGCTATTTTGAAAAAAATGTAGAAGTTCGTACGAAAAAAGTGTAAAAAACATAGGTTCTGAAAAAATTAAAATGCTGAAACAATGACTATAGACAGAAAAACACCCGAAAATGATGTTTTAGAGGTCAGAACAAGCTGCGGTCTGTGTTTTTTCCCCATCAAATTTGTCTAGAAATTAAGAATTTTATGTCCATTTTTAGGTGGGGCTAAAATTGGGTCCCAAAATCTCCAATATTGGTTCTTCCTCTTAAATAAAAATATAATTTGCTGCAAAAAAAATTGAACGACTAGATAATAAAGATTAAATAAAAGTTCCTTCAAAAATTAAGGGTAACTAAACAAAAGTAATATATATATATATATATATATATATATCTATCCCTCTCCATTCCTCTCCTCTCTCTCCTCCTCCTCCTCATATATATATATATATATATATATATATATATATGTATATATATGTATAT
This sequence comes from Trachelipus rathkii, assembly GCA_015478945.1. NCBI lineage: Eukaryota > Metazoa > Arthropoda > Malacostraca > Isopoda > Trachelipodidae > Trachelipus > Trachelipus rathkii. Next base: position 21,088 of record JABUQX010011589.1, on the reverse strand, counting down.
ATATATATATTATTATGTTATATATTGCTTATCTGTATATGTATGTATGTATGTAATATGTAATATATGTAATATGGAAGTTGATATATGTAATTTATATGTGTGTATGTAATAATAATAATATGTGTATGTGAGGAGGAGGAGGAGGAGGGATGGGATAGCTCGATTTACTGTTTATGTGTAGAGAGAAGAGAGAGAGAGAGAGAGAGAGAGAGAGTTCCAGATAGCTAAAGCTAATTAAGGTTGCATTATTACATTAACTTCATTACATCAAATATAGATAGATTCTTCGCATTTTTAGTGAAGACGATCGGTAAGCAATAAATACGAAACTTAACGGAATAATGTATTTATCTAACAGTTTTGAGCTTTCAAAATGGCGATTACTGAGCTAATGGAAAATCCATGAAAAGTTAATGAAATAAATAATTATAAACGTGAAAATAAAGCTTCGAATTAAGAAAAAGATGTATATTAATATATTTTATAATTTAAGAATCGATAAGTGACTAAGATCAGAAATATATCATGACAATTACGATAAATAGAAATTCGGAAAAGTATTTTTATTAAGAAAGTTAATAACAACTCCTAATTAAAAAGGTTTATGATATATGCAATTGAATATGAGTATGACGAATAACTGAAATATAATAATAATGAAGAATAAATGAATACTTGAATAACACAGGTCTGCAAAATAAAAAAAATTTAAAAATAAAAAAAACTTTTCAGTCATTACACCACTCCTGCTAATTCTTATGTAAAATGACCTACTGAATCCGAATATGACCCCCGTTTTTACTAATCACCAACAATTTTCGATGGCATCCCAACTTTTTTTTATCACTTTTTGATAATTTGAAGGGATGAAGAGGAATATTTTAGCCCTTGCATTTCCTCTCTGAGGGCTAGAGAGGTGAAATGTTCTAAAAAATGAACATTTGTAGCAAAGAGGTAGATTTTGCTTGATTTGCCCCTTTAAATTGAAAGTAATTCATTGAAAATGATCTAATTTTTCGTTTTTTCGCAATTTTTTTACTAATTTTCTACATATTCCAGCTTCCACCCCCCCTCATTCGCCCACAAACAGCACCAAATAATACAAATATATAGCAAAAATATATACCAACAAAAACAAAAATATATAGTAATAGTTCAGAGGATTCACTGTACCAAGCTGTTGCTTTCAATACCTTCCGCGCACAGGTTTGCACCGGAATTTTTAGGCTTTGACAAGTTTAATCTTGCACTGAAATCCTTATCTTCCCTCAGTACATCTGAAGCAATCGCAGAGGCAACCAGTCTGTGTTCTAGGCGGCGATTGTGTGTCCAAGTTGTTTAAATAAGGTAAAACTGTAAAAAAAAAAAATTTAATCCAGCTTTTTTCAAGTGAATTACAGTGCGTGAGTTTGAGTTGTGATTAATATCAAGCATTGTTTTACTGTTTAATTATGTCACGCGAGTGTAAAAATTATCCCGATACCTTATGCTATGTTTGCGGGGAATTTACTTTCTCAGCTTCTTAAAACTGCTTATAAATTTTACTTATAAATATTACTTTCTAGTTGGCGATCGGGAATTGGGCTGCACTACTTGTTACAGTAGCTCTATCAAATGGCTCAAAGGTATTCATAAATCAAGGTCATTTGCTGTGCCCATGGTTAGGCGCAAACCTTGTTGTCATCTCACAGATTGTTACTTTTTCATGACTTCCACCGTAAGTATAAGTAAGCATACAACTCATTATCCTAATATCCCTTTAGCTCTAAGACCAGTTCCTCACAACGAATCTTTACCAAACCCATTATCCCCAAAAACCTATACTCTAGAGTCAGAAATAGATTTGAAAGAATTTGAGCAACAGCCAGGAACAACAAAAGATATGTTCACCGATGATGAAGAGTGTTCTGATGATTCAGCCCATCGACAACCTCACTTTGTTACTCAGCCAGAATTGAATAATCTTGTCAGCTATTTGCAGTTACCTAAGAGTAATTCTCAACTTCTTGGACCTCGACTTCAGCAACGGAATCTCTTAGAAAAGGGCGTAAAAATCTCTTCTTATAGAACCAGGCAGTCAACCCTGAAATAACTTTTTTCGGAAGATGAAGGCCTAGTGTTCTGCCTTAATTCAAATGCATTGAGAATAAAACTGAAGTTGCCATGTGACCTAGACAAATGGAGACTGTTTATAGACTCATCAAAGACAAGCTTGAAGGTTAGTTGTTCTATTGGCCAATGGGAATGAGTTACCATCAGTCCCGGTTGCATACTCTTTGGATATGAAGGACACGTACGAAAACATCTGCCGAATCCTTGATAAAATCAATCATGAAAATAATTGGAAACTTTGCGCTGACTTAAAAGTTGTTGCTCTACTCACAGCCTGCAATCAGGCCTCACAAAATACTGCTGCTGCTTCCTATGTGAATGGGACAGCCGAGCCTGAAACAAACATTACATCGTACGAAACTGGCTTCTGCTAGAAGTTTTACTCCGGTGAGATAAATGTCACTCACGATCCTGGAGTCTCGAAGGAATATATTTATTTGCAGCCTTTGCACATCAAACTCAGGTTGATCAAAGAGTTTGTGAAAGCAATGGACAAGACAGTGAGGCTAAAATCAATGAAGAAGTTTTCGTGGGCTCCCAGATTAGACAACTGTTACAAGATTCAACCTTTATTGAACACCTGAATAGAAAAAAAACGAGCTTGGCTTGCATTCCAAAAGGTGTGCGAGAAATTTTTAGGTAACAACAAAAGTGATGATTATGTTGCTGAAGCCGAGAAATTGCTGTAAGCGTACAAGGCAATGAGTGTATCATGTCTCTTAAAGTGCATTTCCTTCACTCACATCTGGACTTCTTCACTGAAAATTTAGGAGCAGTTTCGGATGAACACGGAGAGTGGTTCCATCAAGACATCAGTAGATTCGAGAGGAGATTTTCAGGGAAGTGGAATGCAAGCATATTGGCAGAGTACTGCTGGTTTTTGGTACGAGAAACTTCTACCTCAGAGCACAAAAGGTAGCAAGCACCAAATGAAGGTACTTATCTTATTTAATTATTATTCTTTACATTTATTATTATTAATTAACTTTTTACGTTGATTATTTTACTTTTTATTTATTACTCTTTGCTACTAAAATCTTTTCACTCCTCCAAATCAAATTCATGGCTATAAAATTATCGAATGGTGATAAAAATAAGCGAAGGGCCTCCCCTAAAGGGCATGATCCAATATTTTAGATGTTGGGACCCCATTTTAGCCCCCACCTGAAAATGGACATCAAATTCAAATATCAGCGATTGTTGACCTAATTAAACACCAAATTGTATGTTTTTTTGGCCTCTAAAACGTTGTTTTCCGTTGTTTTTCTGTGTCTGTAGTCATTTTTTCAAAATTTTCAATTTTTCAAAACCCATGTTTTTGACATTTTTCGTATCAACTTCCAGAATTTTTTTCGAAATGACTTCAAACTTGAAATATGCATAAGGTCCATTACCTAAATAGTACAGAAGTAAGTTTTCGATTTTTTGAGTTTTGTGGTCAGCAGCGTTGTCCAAATTTCCAAACCCACTTTTGTGGATTTTGAAATGAAAAAAATGGCGATAATTTTTTATATGTTTAGGCGAAGTGGATGAAATTTCAGGTCAAAAAAATCACCAACCTTGACATTTTTTTACTTAGATAATTTCGTGTTGTATATGCATTAGTTTTGGATTTCTTCATGGAACAAAATTTTTCAAAAAAAAAGTTTTGGGAAATTTTTTAAAAATTGTCTTTTGAGTTTAAAAAAAAAATATCTAATAAAAAAAGGTCTATTCGCCCAACTTTACAGCCCTGAAAATGTGATGTGATCGGATAAGTTAGAAAAAAATATATCGTTAATATTTAACTTTTTGGAACGAATAAGTTTTTGAAAAAGTGAAATATAATATTTTTTTTCTACTTAAATAATCAACATAAATTTTCAGGGCTTGTATAGTTTGGCGAGATAGACCTTTTTTACTTAGATAATTTTTTTGATACTCAAAAGAAAATTTTTTTAAAATTCCCAAAAATTTTTTTTAAAAAAATTGTTCCTATGAAGAAATCCCAAAATTTTGAGTATACAAGAAAATTATATAAGTAAAAAATGTGCCTCTCCGAAAACTACATATGCCTTGAAAATTTCATCCACTTCGCCCAAACAGATAAAAAATTATCGCAATTTTTCATTTCAAAATCCAAAAAAAGTGGGTTTGGAAATTGGACAACGCTGAGCACAAAACTCAAAAAATCGAAAAAAATAATCAGTGCATTTTGTAGGTAATGGTGCTAAATTCTAATAAGTTTGAACGTATTTCGAAACTAGAATATCTTACCAGAAATGTTCAAAAAACGATGGTTGTGAAAATTGAAAATTTTGAAAATGACTACAGACACAGAAAAACAACGGAAAACAACGTTTTAGAGGCCAAAAAAAGCTACAATTTGGTGTTTATAGGGTCAAAATCGGCTGATAATTCCGAATTTGATGTCCATTTTCAGGTGGGGGCTAAAATGGGGTCCCAACATCTAAAATATTGGATCATGCCCTAAAACGGTGGGTGATGGGGGAAAATGAAGGTTATTTTCGGATTAGGGAGGTTATTTTACATAAGAATCAGCAAGAATTGTCATGTCTAGAAAAAAAAATTATGTTCAAACCTATGCGCCCGAAGTATTGAGACCGCCAGCTTGGTACAGTGAATCTTCGGAACTGTTACTATACATTTTTATCATTGTTGTTATATATTTTTATTATTGTTGGTATATATTGTTGTTACATATTTTTATTGTTTGTGGCTGTTTGGGGGTAGATGAGGGGGTGGAAGCTAGAATATGTTGAAAATTTGAGAAAATTGCGAAAAAACAGGAAAATTGATCATTTTTAATGATTTGTTTTCAATTTAAAAGGCAAATCCCGAAAGAGTCTGTCCTTGCTACAAATGTTCATGTTTTATAACTTTTTACCTCTCTAGCCCCTCTGAAGAAATGTAAAGGCTAAAATAATCCTTTTTATCTCTCCAAATTATCAAAAAGTGATAAAAATAGGTGAGGGGCTTCCCTCCCAAAAGGAGGTTGATTGGGAAAACGGGAGTCAAATTCGGATTAAGGAGGTCATTTTACATATGAATCAGCAGGAATGATGTCAGGGCCGATTTTCATGAAGACCAGTATAATTTAACATTCAATAATATATTTTCTAATATTAATCGGTAACTAATCTAAATCCGGATAACTATAACTACATAAATTAAAACAATGTAAAATTCTACTTCTAATATTATTATTAATGAAAGTCTATTATTAATAACTTATTTCAATAATTAACTTTCAGTAAGCCTTTCAATAGTTTATTATTATATGATACGAGAGCGAAATTCAAAAGCTTTAATATCGATTCTTTTAAAAGAAAAATAAATAATATGTTGGATTTCTGTAATATCTTCAACTTTTCATAATCGATTTGTTTTCATAATATCTAATAATCTTACACATCCTCCTTATTATTGAAATAAATAGTATGTAAATTAAGATATTACCTAAATAAATGTAACTTAAAATTAGTAAATATTCAATCTATTCTTGAAAAAAATATATATATTTAATTTCAACAGTTTTGTCATCCCTTTATTTCTTTACATACTAAATCTACAATTAAATGTTTAAAGCTTAATGCTTAATGTCAATTTAGTGTTTCTAACTCTTCTACTATATGCACTTCTTCAAATCAGGAACTTAAATTAACAGAATATATGTTAATAACTAAGACAACTAACTTTTATTATTATATATTATTTATCAAACATTACACTTAACATTATTTTCCCTCGACAATCTCTTTACTAATTTCATATCTCCATTCTTTGATTTTAACATCGATACTTTTCTATCTTACAATCCTACCAAAATTTATAATTTATTGACTCACATTTATTTATATTTCTTAAATAAGGCTACTTTAAATTACATTATTTATCGTTGTTGAGTTATTCATGGAATTCTTTCATTCATTTTACTTCATATTTTTTTAACTTAATAATTTAACTCAATATT
>JABUQX010011589.1:0-10000 GCA_015478945.1 Trachelipus rathkii | reverse complement strand
TCGTTTGATGAAACCCGCTTTACTGTCGAGAGTTTCCCATACAACGTTCTAGGCCTGAATTGAAAATTAGCAAGAGTGATATTAGAACGAGAATTTTTTGCACTCCCGATAAACACTGTCTCTAGCCTGAATGGCCAGAGAACAAGCACGATCGAACCATGGATTATGATTAGAGAAAGATTTTAGTCGAAGAATGAAATGAAACCTTCTCAACTCATCACGATTACAGCTCCACCTTATCGGCAGAAACCGAAAAAACCAAGAGTCAAAGCAGTCATTCTAATTTAGTTAGCGTAGAATTCGGCCCTATTAAAGTGGCCAGAAAAAACGTGTAGGCAGGATGAGCTGTACTAATAACCTAGTACTAGATACATATAATATATATATATATATAATAATATATATATAATATATATATTATATATAATATATATATATAATTATATATATATATATATATATATATATATATATATATATATATATATATATATATAGTACTAGGATTTTTTTTCCTCGACTTCTTTTTTTAATTTTTAGCGTTTCTCCAACTTGTGTTTTAGCGTAACATTTACCTATTTGGATAGTCATTATTATAATTTATACAGATTTAGCTTCTACTTTTTTAGTTGATCAATAGTATTTTTTCCTTTTTTTTGTACGCAATTTCGTGAGAGTGTGAGTGAGTGAGTGAGTGTTTTTAAACTTTCGGGATTAATCATATTTTAGATATTTACTGTAAATAGGATTTTAGCGTTTTAAAATTTCAGGTTTTAAATTTAGGTTTAAGCGTACGAATAATTTTATCCTCATTTCTCCTTTGGTTTTGTCTTTTTGTTTCTGTCTGTTTTTTTTTGTTTTTTTTTGAGTGGGGGGATTGTGTGTGCGTGCATGATAGCAGATTTGCACAGGCGCGGGCTTTCTATTGACTTTATTTACCACCATCAGAGGCTTGCACTCTAACTTTTCATCCGAGGAATACCACCTCTCTAACTCTAACCCTAATTTTTTGCTATTGTCTGAGACCCAGATGGCTAAGATTTCATCCTCTAACTTGTTTACTATATTCAACTATAACTTATTTCATAATTTCCGTATGAAGGGTGGAGGTGTGTGCCTATGTAAACATAAACACTTCTATAACACGTCACAAGAATCTCGAATCTCTTAACTTCGATGTTCTTTCTTCCTTCTACTACAATAATCTTAGGCTTCTGTTATTGTTCTCCTAACAGAACAGATTTTTATACCTTTTTTGTTTACCTTACTACTTCTCACGAGACTGTTATATCTTCTCATCCAAATACTGAGGTCCTCTATTTAGGGGATTTCAATGTACACAACACTGAAGAGTTGGGCTCCTCTCATACTGATTTAGGTGGGGAGGAAGCCGAATCATTCAGTATTCTCAATGATCTGGAGCAACTAATTAAAGAAAATACGCACATTCCGGATCGTCCCAGCCAAGTCTTGAACACACTTGACCTATGTTTCACCACTCTTCGTTCTCTATACAAATACACTACCTTCGCTACTATCGGTAAATCTAACCCCAAACTTATATCTCTTCATTTTAATGCTTTCTATCCAACAGCTCCATCCTGCCCTATACGGTTTTTCTGGCACTTTGAGCGGGCCGATTGAGGGCATTGCGTTGCTTCTACGCTAACTATAATTGGAGTGACTGCTTTAACTCTGAAGACGTTTCAGTTTCTGCAGATAAAGGGAAAGTTGTTATCGCTGATGGAATGAACCGCTTCATTCCTTCTTCAACTAAATCTTTTTCTCCTCAAAATCCTTAGTGCTGGTTCTCTGGCCATTCAGGCTATGGACAGTGCGTATCGTGTGTGGAAAAATTCTCGTTCTCTTATCACTCTTTCTAATTTTCATTCAGCTAGAAATCGTTCCATGGATACTCTTCAACGAGCACAGCGGACTTTCATTAAACGAAAGTGCGCTGACCTCCTTGGTTCTCCTACTGACAAATCTTTCTTTCCTTTTGTAAAAACATATATATATATATATATATATATATATACTATATATAATATATTTAAATATATATACAACGAGAGGAGAGAGAGAGAGACGAGAGGGAAGAGAGGAGAGAGAAACGAGTAAAGAATGGACAGTGAGAGGACGAGAGGAGAGAAGAGAGAGAGGAGAAGAGGAGGTTTTGTAAACCGCTATTTCATCCAACAACATACACATACATTACAATATACACATACTTACACACACACACACTACACGTAAAAATACACACATACACATACACATAACATACACACACCAAAACTTACATACACACCCACACACACCAACACACACCACAACACACACATACATTAACACACACACACACCTTTCACCCAACATACACACACACCTTTCACACACACACAACCCACACACATATATATATATAATATAATATATATATATATATATATATAATATATATATTATATATAATCATTATATATATATATATATATATATATATATATATATTATTTCAAATATACTATGAGTGATTTTTATTTCACTTACTTAAACATTTTTTATTTTGAAAACATTTTTTTATGATCTTTAAACTGATAACTCATTAACAAACCTATTATTATTACTTATTTAACTATTATATTTCATATTTGTGATATCAATGTAAAATATTCAAAATATTATTTTAATATATACTATGAGTCATCATTTTTACTTCATACTAAACATTTTTATTTATAAAAACATTTGCTTACACCTAAAACTGTACTCATTACAGACCTATATTTAACACATATATTTAATTAAACTTATTTTTTTTTATAATTTTTTAATTAAATTACTTTTTTAATTTTTTTAAATTTTTATTTTAAAAATTGTATGTAAGAAAGAAAAAAAAAAAAAAAAAAAAACCAGGTGTCTGATATATATTCATTTTTTATTTTTACTACAATTGGTTAAGAAAATTTTTTAATTATTAAAACAATGCGTTTCACAGACCCTTAAGCAGTAAATCAGTAAATCATAGAGGATTGTTACACAACCAAGCAAGGGGCTTGGTATGCTTGGTTTTTACTTTTTACTGCTTTAACTCATGTTTTCTGCTTTAACTCATATATGTTTTACTGCTTTTTAACTCATGGGTTTACTGCCTTTTTAACTCGTATGTTTTTTTACTGCTGTTAACTCTGTGTATATTATTAACATTACAACCTGTTAAAGCCAGCTAAATCAGTTAGAATCAATAGAGTGTTAACATAACAACAATGGGGATTAGGATGCTTTTTTTTTTTACTGCTTTACTGTTTTTTAACTCTGTTTTACTGCTTTAACTCATAATGTTTTACTGCTTTAACTCATGTTTTACTGCTTTTTAACTTCATATGTTTTACTGCTTAAACTTCAGTTGTTTACGTGCTTAACTCATATGGTTTTACTTTACTGCTTTTTTTAACTCTTATATTATAACATTTATACATACCTTAAAGCAGTAAATCAGTACAAGGATAAATAGAGGTGTTACATAACAACAATGGGATTTATTTAGTATGCATTTGTTTTACTCTTTACTGTTTTTTTTTAGACTCATGTTTTACTGCCTTTTTAACTCATGTTTTTTACTGCTTTTTAACTCCATGTTTTATTGCTTTCTAACCAATATGTTTTACTGCAAATTAACTCATTATAAATTCTTTATTAACATTACACACCTTTAAGCAGAAGGGTTAAATCAGTAAATCAATAACCCTGTTGCCTAGCAACACTGCTTTAACTTGTGTTTTACTGCTTTTACTGCTTTAAACTCATATGTTTGTTACTGCTTTAAAATTCATGTTTTACTTTTTTAACTCATATGTTTTACTGCCTTTAACTTTATTGTTTTACTGCTTTGAACTCATGTTTTATGCCTTTAACATAATTGTTTTACTGCTTTAACTCATATATTTATTAACATGTTATGTTTTCTTTTATATTTTTATTTGTTGTTAATACTTTTATTTATTTTTTAATATTTATTATTATTAATTTGTACTTTCTTATTATTAATTTATTTATTATATTATTTTTATTATTTATATTTTTTATTTTTATTATACTTAATGTTATTTAACTTCATGCCTATTGTTATATTATTTTGAACGCTTAAACATTACAACACACACCCACACCACACACACACAACACAACACACACACACACACACACACACAACACACACACAACACACTTACAGCTTACTTACACACATATAACTATAGAACACTTATACGACACATTCACTATGACACTTACATTCATCCATGACATTTACATTTACACTTATACACACGCGGTCACACAACACACACACTTACTCAATTATCAACACATTCACTATGACACTTATACACACATTCACTATGACACTACATTTACCCATAGACACTGACATTTACACCTTAACACCACACACACACCGCACACACACCTCACACAAGATTTACTATACACCACACACGAAATTTACTTTACACACCAGAATTTACTTACCAACTCACACAGATTTACTTACACTCACACCCACAGATTTACTTCACTCCCACAGATTTACTTACAACTCACACCAGATTTTACTTACACACACAGACTTACTACACACACAGATTTACTTACACACACAGATTTAACTACATTACGCACACAGAATTACTTACACACACACACACACACACACCACACCCCTACACCCACGCACACTCACTTACACATATAACGTATTAATTTATTTTTAAAACATTTTATGTTTAATTAAACACGTACATTTATATTACTCATTCAAATATAACTAAAAAATTTATTTCAAAGGTTTCTTTTAAACCTCTCCTTTTTAAGTCTTTATCTTTGAACAAGGAATTTATTATTAACTGTTTCAATACTTTTTGTTTATAATTTTATGAAAATTTTAGTTTTAAAAACATATACATTTTAAACTGCTTTTAAAGCAATAAATCAGTAAAATCGTAAGGCAAGCCCCTAGCAAACCCTCTACACCAAGCTATGCAACGTTTTGTTTTAATTTGACTTACTGCTTTACATCAATCTTTAGCGCAATGTAATAAAGTAATAAAAATAACAAAATTAGTTCTTCTCTGCTAACATAAACATGTATTTTATATTAAATATCATTCTAGGTTTTTATTTTAAAAAATAACAAATTTATTCACTTTTATTTTAATATCATTTATTCGCTCTATGTTAACTAAAAATATTTCAAAAGTTTTTTAAATAATTCGGATTTTCTTTATTATTATTATTATTTATTAATCTATGGTACAGTGACAATCCAACACGAGAAAACACAACAACCCGCATTCCTTACAGATAACGAAACTGATCCTCTCTCTGTAAAATTGTGTTGCAAATAACTATTAGGCCTAAATTTAGGATAAAACCCTTTTTGTACCCCGAGGCGATTTAGGCCTAATTCCAGGCAAAAAATATAAATTTTTCAAAACTGACCTTTTTCGGTAAAATGTGGTGCAATAACTACGTTAGGCCTAATTTAGGATAATCCTTTTGTATCCCGGGGCGATTAAGCCAATACCAGGTCAAAAGATAATTCCAGTATAGACAAGAATCGAGAATCAATGTTGTTATTTCATTTAAGCTGTTAAGCGGTGCAACGAATTCTTCTGATTTGTATTAAAAAGTGTTTTATTTTTTACTAAGTGTATATCATAATTTATAAAAAATAAACAAATACTTACATTGGATAAAAATTGATTATTTAATTTCACTCGTGCGTATCAGATTAATTAATTAAATTCAGAAAAGATCTAACGAATTTCGCGTGAAGTCGATTCGATAGAGCGCCCGGCCTAAGCGCGACCCGGTTGGAACCGACGCTATGGAACCCGCCGGCCGTAATATTCTACGCGGTCGCGAAAATATTTCCTTCTTTATGAAATATGCCGTTTGTTGTAAACTTTCATTAAATCATTTTGTATTTTCAAATATTCCCGTTTCCTATATTATGAGACGTTTGTTTTATTTTTATATGAACATTTTTTTATTTTATTTATTAGGAAAAAATTTAACATTTTCACATTTTGTTTTCTTGAAAAAACATTAGAGCATTGGAACACAAAAATTTGTTTTGTGAACGTTTCAAGAAGAAGATTTTTTTTATCTGAATGGTGTCCTTATTGATACCTAAAGTTAATAATTCTAAAGGGAAAATAGAACAAAATAGTTCAGGGTTTTGTGACGCTGTCCAATGTTTCCTCTTTGTGGTATGACTTTTTAAGATCTTATTAACTTTATTCCTGTTTTTTTTTTTAAAAACAACGTTTTTTTATATGACCTTTAAAGCTACACCCACATAGAGCGTAGAGTTAATGTTTAATGTATAGAAGTTATCCCATACCATTCCTTTTTAAGGTTTGTCTTTACGCTTTTAATCTTCTCTGTGTTTAATTACGTCATGAAAGAAAAAGTTAAGTGTAAATCCAAAATAATTATTACATATATTACAGTAAACTATACATGAATGATGAAGAATATTTCCCCTCCTTGTACAATCCGTAATTTCGCTGTATGGAATTCCAGTATATTGGTATCATATTATTATGCTTCAAAATTACATCGAAGTATCTAAGTTCCATACCTCTTCTATAATCAGCTGTTGTATTCATTCGGTAACCATCGAGAATATTTACAGTAAATTTGTAAAATATAAACATAAGAAATATGGGGATTTTTTTTTTAAATAACTGAACATTTTACATGATAGCGTCGTTAAATAGGACCTTGATCCAGTACACAATATTAATATTTATAACATTAACCATCATGAACAAGACATATTCATCCTCTTAGGAACTGTATGCGCTACAACTTTGAAAAATGAATACAACGTTCCATATTTTTCGCGGACCGCCGTAGTAATTTAGTATAATTACGCCGGCCGGGTTCCATGCGTCGGATTTCCGCGAACCGGGTCGGCGTTGCGGAGCGCTTCTTGCGTTGGGCTTTCACTCGTGGATCTACTATAATCTAGTGAATTTAATTATTATCTAATTTAGTGAATGCTGAATGTGAAATTAAATAATTATTTCTCAAGGTTAAGTATTTATTTATTATTAAGATATGATTTACAATTAAAAGTGAAAACTATTAATTTAATTTAAAACACTTTTTTTAATGACAAAGCAGAGAACTTAGTGCACCCGCTTAACAGCTTTTTCGTCCCTTGCCTCTTACTTTTCTAATTTTTAAATTTTTTTTTTTTAAAACGAAAAATACATAACATGGATTCTCGATTCTTGACTTGTCTATTACTGGAATTAACCTTTTTGACCTTAGGTATAGGCTTTTAAAATCGGCCCGCGGATTACAAAAAGGAATTATCCTAAATTTAGGCCTCAAGAACGTAGTTATTGCAACCACATTTTACCAGGGAAAAAAAAAAAAAAAAAAAAAAAAGAGTCAGAATTTCAGAAAATATATTTTTGTAACTGGGAATTAGTCCTAAATCGCCTCGGGGTATACAAAAAATGGTTTATTCCAAAATTTACATTCTCCATACAGTTTTTCAAACTTTCCAACACAATCTTTACAGAGAAGAAAGGAGAGGTCAGTTTTCGTTATCTGTAAGGGAATGCGAGGTTGTTATTGTGTGTGTTTTCTCGTGTTGGATTGGCAATGTAACATAGATAATAATCAAATTAATAATTAATTTAAATTAAAAGAAAAATCTCGAAATGTATTTTGATAAAAAACTTTGGAAATATGTTTTATAAGCCAAACGTATAAAAAAAATTCACGATAATTAAAAAAAAAAGAGAAAGTTTTCTTACGGCTGATCGCACATAATCTTTGAATTTCTTTAACAATTCAAATAAAAATTTTGTCAATGAATTTTATTCTGTTTGTTATTTTTATACTTTAAATTACATGGCTCCCCTCCTAAAGATGATTGTGTAAAGCAGTAAGTCATTAAAACAAAACGTTGCATAGCTTGGTGTAGAGGGGTGGCTAAGGGGCTTGCCTTACTGATTTTACTGATATTTATTGCTTTGGGATCGGTTACGTTAAAACATGTTGTTTTTACTAAAATTTCATTAAAATTTATAAATTTAAAAAAAGTATTACATAATAATAATAATCTTTGCTTCAACGTTAGTACAAAATTTATTAAAGAGAAGGTTTTCTAAAAATTAAATCATTCGAAATAATTTTAGTCATATTTGAATGAGTAATATAAATATACGTTTTTAATTTTTTAAAAAACATTTAAAAATGTTTTAATATATATTATACGTTATATGTTGTAAAGTGGTGTGCGTGTATTGTAGGTGTGTGTCGTGTGGGTCGTGTGTGTTGTGTACAAGAGTAAAAATCTGTGTGTGAGTGTAAAGTTAAATCTGTGTGTGTAAGTAAAAGTGAGTAAATCTGTGAGTGTAAGTAAAGTCTGTGTGTAAAGTAAATCTGTGTGTAGTTGTAAGGTAAATCTGTGTGCACGTGTAAGTAAATCTGTGTGTTGTGAGTGTAAGTAAATCTGTGTGGAGTTGTTAAGTAATATCGCGTGTGTAAGTTAATCTGTTGTGTTACGTGTTTGTAGTAAATTCTGTGTTGTCGAGGTGTTGTGCGTGTAGTGTGCTGTTTTCTGTGTGGAGGTTTATTTGTAAAATGGTAAAAGTGTCTATGGTTAAAATGTTAAGTGTCAGTATGTAATGTGTGGTTTATAAGTGGGCCTAGTTTAATGGATTTTGTATAAGTGTATAGTGTGTGTGTGTGTGTGTGACCGCGTGTGTTTAAGGTGTAAATGTAAGTGTCTATGAAATGTAAGTCGTCATAGTGAAGTGTCTGTTATAAAGTGTCATAGTGATGTGTGATTATTAAGATTAGGTGTGCTGTGTTGTGTGTGTGTGTTTGTGTTGTATTGGTGTGTGTTGTTTGTGTGTGGTTAAAAATATTTTAGCTAGTTGCTTTAAAAATGATAATAACATTAGGCGAGGAAATTAAATTTAAGATTTTAGAATGCAAGAAGATAAAAATAAATAATAATTAAAACGATACAACAATAAAAATAATTAATAATGAAAAGTTAAAATAATAATAATGAATATTTAAAAATAAATAAAAAGTAATTTTTTTTTAAAACAAAATAAAATATTAAAAGGAAAATTAAACATTAATGTTAATAAATATATGACGTTTATGCAAGTTTTGTATTTTTTTTTTTTTGTTTAGTTTTATTTTTTATGTTTAAAACATATGTTAAAGCTAGTGTTTTTTAATTTTTTTTTTTTTTTTAAAACATGAGAACAAAGATTTGCCACATGCGTTTTTTTTTTAAAGCAGTTTTAATTCATATGAGTGTTTTTTTTTATTTTTTTTTTTTTTTTTTTTTTTTATTTAAAGCATTTTTTTTTATAATAAAAAATAAGGTATAAACCAGTTTTTTAAGATATTTATAGTTTTTTTTTTATTTAAAGCAATTTTAAATTCAGTAAAAAACAAAGCATACTAATCCTTTGTTGCTAGGCCCCAACGTTATTGATTTACTGATTAACTTTATAGGTGTTGTTTTTAATGTTAATAAATATTATGATGTTTTAAAATCGAGTAAAACAATATTGAGTTTCTTAAAGCAAAACTTTTTAAACATGAGTTTTTAAAGCAGTTTTTTTTTTTTAAAACATGAGTTTTTTTTTTTTTTTTTTAAAGCAGTTTTTTTAAAATTAATGAAGTTTTTTTTAAACAGTTTTTTAAGCTAGTAAAAACAAAAGCATACTAATCCCCTTGTTGGTATGTAACACCTCTATTTGATTTACTGATTTACTGCTTCAAGGTATCTTTGTTAATGTTAATTAAATATTTAAAAGTTTTTAAAACAGAGGTTTTTTAATTTTTTTTGTTTTTAACATAAAAGTTTATTTTAAATATATTATTTTTTAGACATTGTTGGTTTGTTTTTTTTTTTAAAGCCAGATTAAACATATGAGGTTAAAGG
>JABUQX010011588.1:0-31342 GCA_015478945.1 Trachelipus rathkii | reverse complement strand
TATATATACTAAATAATATATATACTAATATATATATAACTAATAGTATTATAATATATATATATATAATATATATATATATATAATAAATATATATATATATATTGGGAAAGAAAAAAGTCGCAGGGGGAAGAAAAAGAAGACGCCACCCCATGTGTGAATAGATGCTAGAACGCAGTGAAACTCAAAAACAAAGTATTGGAAATGGATAAAGACGAGAACGGAGGGGAATAGAATAGAATATGTAAACGCAAGAAACCAATGCAGAGGATGTAAAAGAAGTATAGACATTACTTGGAGAAGAATATGAGAGAACTGAAAAGGATACCAAGCACGCTTAAAAACTTTATATGGAATAGCCAAGGCATGAGAGGCAAATAAAGAACCGGAAAGCATACTCCTTCTGAATAAGGAGGAAACCATCTTCTAGAAAAGAGGATGTACGAAAGACGCGAGCGAGTATTCGAGAATATAAACGTAGAGAAGAGGAGAAGAATGAAAATACCGCTGACTGACACAAAGACATATGAACTTATAATGATGAGAGATATAAGGAAGTCGAAAGAAGAGTGTGGAATACTAAAAAATGTGAAAACCACAATAGACGATGGAAGTAAAAATAATGAACTATCAGATATAGAGGGATAACTAAACTGGTTGACAAAGATTGTTAATAACACCAAGCTATGTAAAGAAAGAAAAAATACCAACAGAAGGAGGAAAGCAGGAATCTGTCCGATACATAAGAAGGAGATAAAAGAATATGCGATTATAGAGTAATAGTATTGTTGGTGGGGCGAGTAAAAATATATGAGAGGATCTGGAAAAAAGATGAAAGCTAGGTCGAGGACAAGATTAGGAAAATGGCAGCACGGGTGCAACCAGAAAAGTTACCACAGACTAAATATTGTACATGAAGAGCTAACAGAGAAAATCAAGGTAGAGTGGAATAGAAGCGTATGCGTGCATTCATATACTTGAAAAACGCATTCATAGAAAAATAGGAACTGTGGAGAGTTAGAAAGATCCGATGTTATGCATACCAGAAAGTCTATTGCAGCATCAAAGTATGTATGACAAATCCATAAATACGGTTAGAGGAACAGGAAGAAGAAGAAGAAGAAGTGAAAACGGGTTGTTAGACAGGAAAGTGTACTGTCACCATTCTCTGCACTTTACCTGGACAGCTGCTAAAGTATATGCATAAGGAGTAATAGGACACACTTGTTTTGCGGATTGATCGGCAGTGATAACATTCAGGACTCAAAGACCTGCAATAAGCTTGAATAAATGGTGAATGAGCGTACTGAAGTCAATAGCGGCATAGAGTAACAGAGAGAAAACGAAATAATGGTTGATTGCAAGAGAGAGGAAGAGAGATAGTGAACATAGAAGATATAGCTTAGAGTAAGGAATAGATTAGATATTTGGGCGTAGTATTATGACAAGGAGACAAGATGACAGTTGAAGGAGAATTGGAATTTTCACAGAATGTGAAGTGTTATACCGTTGCTAAAGGAGAAAAGGATACATATCAACATATCTAGAGGTTAAAATATTTAATAATATAAACAATTCTGAGACCAAGGTTTGTATGGAACTGAATGCTGGACATTGAATACGATACAAAAAAGCAGCAATAGAAGCTACGGGAACATATGAGATACTTAACTCGATTAGGAGATCGCTAGAGATCAGAATGAGGAGCAAGCAGTGAAAGAACTGGGTTGAACCGTTTGGAATGCGTGAGAGCAGAAAGCCAAGTTAATCAGGTGAACACTTAAAAAGAATGAGGAGGGAGGGAGATTGAGAGAGATGAATGATGACCGAGACCAGAAGTAGGGAGGACCAGCAGCGAGACAGATGAAGAGATGATATTCGGATGGCGGAGTTGCAAACGTAGAGGCAAGACCCGTAGAGGAAGATAGAAGAAGAATACAACATTTGAAGATAGAAATTTTGGAAAGATCTGGAGGGAGTATCACCGTACAGGCATACCCTAACAGGATGGATGGTACAAATATATATATATAAATAATATATATATATAAATATATATATATAAGTATATATATAATATGATATAATCATATATATAATATATAAATTATATATAGTATAATATATATATATAATAATATATAAAATATATAGAATATTATATATATATAAGCTTTGCCCCACCCTGGAAAATTTTCTGCGGACACCCATGATATACTAGTAAATAAATATACTATAATATATATATTATTATAATATATATATAATATAGACTATAAATTCATACTAATATATATAGTGTATATATAATATATAATTATAAATATATATATTAAATATATATATATATAATATATATATATAAAACAGTAAGAAGACACAGAATCCAATCTAGATGTCCCAGTCAACCCATAAAAAAAGAATAAGAAAAATTTTTAATAATAATTAAATGAATAGGAATTAAATTAAAAAAAAAAACATGGGCCTACCTAGACAGTCCCAGTCAACCAACATATAATTAATAATAAAATAATAGTTCTTAAGCGCAAACAGCCCACTAATTATGAACACCATCCGACGCCTCCCTTCCTCTTCATGAATGTCCCAGTCTAATCCTCCATAATAACTTAATATCGAGAGTCTAGAATATCAATGCACCACGCAAACTCCTGCCTGACGTCACCTTCAACGATGGCTTTTTGCCCCAGTGAGCTCATCTATATAGACGGATACCCAGCTACCACCAACCAACTCCATAAACTATACAGTAAAATAATAATTATCCACTCAAGTTATAACTAATACATTTCACAGAGAGCACGCGCGAGTATTAACCCTCACTACTTTAATAGAAACTATGGTCCCAGTCAACCATCAATCAAACGAAATAATAAACTTTACAGACCTCGTCTGTTCACTATACAGACTTTACCCAGTCAAACCCGAAACTTAAAATTCAATAATTATAGATAGATACGCATTTAGCCCCTATTACTTAGACATGTCCCACAGTCACACCCATAATAAATAATAAAAAAATAATCGCTTAAGCCGGCAGAACCATCACGGGCCTACTACTAGATCTTGAGTCCCAGCAACCCACATAATTACATAATTCACAAACAGATAAAAATTAATTGAGCCCAGTCTTGACCCTCGTGCTTTAGAAATAGTCCATAGCAATCGACCAACCTCACATAAAAAATGACAGACATCAATTACTTAATGAAAACCGCCATCACTGGTCTCACAATTAATCCACTAATGTTCAGTGGACGCATGTTTTCCACGTCACCACCAACTAAAAACCGACACTCAACCATATTACAAGAATAGACCAGCCATCGCTTCTGCCCTCGACATGCTATTCTCTGTAACTATATAGTAATAGAATGTCCTTCAGATACACCCAAAAGACTTATTAATATATTAAATTAACAGAATATAACATAACTAAAGACAGATCCGCCACCGAAGCCCTCATCTAGTACTTTCCCAGTCCCATACAATCTAACTAATCAATAAATCAAACATAATCAATAGGAAAGCCAACGGCATTTACGATCCCTACTCATCACCACACTAGAATAAGCCCAGCAATCTCATGAATAAATCAAGCAATCAATACTTAAAGAGTACAGCCCGCCCGCACGACACTGTCTCCTTTCTTAGACGTCCCAGCGAATCAATAAAAAATAATAATTCCTGGAAGCCTTATGTCCCCATCTTAGAAGTTCCCAGTCAACATTAAAATTATGTGAATAGAATAATTGGTTTATATTTAATAATTAATGTGATTATTTGAATAGTTTTATAATTAATAGGCGCACGATGGTGCCAACCTAGACTTGTCCCAGTCAACCAAACAAAAATTAATAAATAAAAATGAAAATCAGAAGCCGCATGGGCCATATCTTAAAGAGTGGCCCGGTCAAACCCAAAAGTTAGATAATTAAGAATATATTATTCCTTAATTATTAATTATTTATGGTTGACTGGGACAGTCTCAAAGGACCATGGGGTTTCCTGAATATTATTCTTATTTATTAATTATGTTGGATTGACTGGGACTCTAGAGGGGCCAAATGCGACTTTTTAATTATATTTCTTTATATTATTATAAATTATTGTTGGTTGACTGACAGTCAGTAGGCCCATGGGACTTCTTAATTATAAATACTATTCATTAATTACATTAATCTATTATAAAAAAATTATTCTTAATCTAATTTTATGACGGACTGGACATTCTAGAGGCCAATTCCGCGCCTTCTTAATTATTAATTGCGTTATTGGTCGACTGCGGACAGTCTAATAATAGGACCTATGCGGGCGGCTGGGGTGACTTCTTTAAGTATTATCTTATTTATAATGAGTTGACTGGAACATTCTAGAGAGTTCAATGTGGTCCTAATTTATTATTTTTAATTATTAATTATTATGGTTGACTGGGACAGTCTAGATAGTCCCATAGCGCCGTCCTTTAAGTTGTATTCTTAATGTTTATTTATTGATTAGGGCTGACTGTAGACATTCTAAGGGTCCACTGAGATATAATTAAGAAGCTGCATTGACCCTTCTAGAATGTCCCCAGTCAACCTATATATAAATAAGAATAAGCCCACTTAAGAAGCCGCAATGTTCGATTTAGACATGTCCCAGTCAATCAAACAAAATTAAAAATTAAGAAGCCGCATTAGCCACTCTAGAAGTTTCCATCAATGCGGATAAAAAAATTCGAAAAAAGAAAATACTTAGGAAGCAGCATAGGCCTATCTAGACTGTTCCCCAGGTCAACCAAATTAATAATATATTATATAATTTAACTGAATAAAAAATCAATTAATTAAGAGTAATCCGTACCTGCAGTTGACGCGCTTTAAAATGTTCCCTAGTCACACTTCATACAGTAAATAAGCGAATAATACTTAATGAAGCCGCGTGCGTCCTTTTTAGACTGTCCCAGTCAAACAAAAAAAAAAAAATAATTAAGCAAATAAATTGCCCCTCTAGAATGTCCGAGTCAACTCATTATAAATATCAAATAATTAAATAACATAATACTTAAAAGAGCCGCATGGGCCGATTCTTTAGACATGCTCCCAGGCAACCAATAATAATATATTAAAAAATAATAATTAATGAAGCCGCAATGAAACCCTTCCTAGAAGTCCTATCAACTCAATGAAATAAAGTAAGAATAATTCTAAGATAGCCGCTTTCTCTCCCTCTTTTAGCCACCTCCCCATTTAACCAAAGAAAATTTAATAATTAAGAAGCCGCATTGAGCCCTCTAGAAATGTCCTAGTCAACCCATAATTAAATAATAAATCAAAGAATAATATTTTAAGCAAGCCTGCGAATGGTTTAGCTAGACAACTTCCCGCCTATCTTATCCTCAAAGCCAAAAATCTACTCCTCGTTGCTTATCGTTTCGCCTCCTTCCGCCCCCATATCGTTGTCTTTTCCAATAAAATGTGCTGTAAAAGTGTAGACAAATTCAAATAGCTGGCCAGCATAATCTATATACACTTATACAGAAAGGAATAAATTATTATAATTATTGTTTCTCTGCATCTGGCCATTAGTATTTTCAATTTCTTTTAACCCTTAGTGACCCTATGCTGCTTGGTTCATAGTAGAATCATTATACGAAGTATCGCAAACAATCATGAAACAGAATGCAACACAAAAATGTTTACAACCTGACTGGGTGTTAAGGCAAATCCAATTAGTTTGTGTTTGAAATTAAAGAAAAATTATGTATAGTCAAACTTCACATATTAATTAGTTTAATGTTTTTTAATTTATTTATTTTCTATTGTAAAAAAAAAATTATTAAAGATAGCAAAAAAAATAAAAAACAATGAAAAAAAATAAAAAAATCAATAAAATCAATAAAATCAACTAATTGATTTATTTATAAAAACAACCAAGTAAAAAAATCATTCGATTTTTTTCATTTGATTTTTTTGAGTGCCAGTTCCCTGCTAAGACTATAATACATATGCCTAGTATTTTTGTAACATTGATTAAAATAAAGTATTAACACACAAAATACAAAATCGTAGTGGGTATGTAGTCCTGCTAAGCAAATTGATGAATTGCTGAATTGCGGACTTAAATTGCGGAATGATGTAGAATTTGCTAATTGCTGAATTCTGCAACTTTTTGCGACGCAATCGCAATCGCAATTCCGCAATTTTTTTTGTAGCCTTCCATATTACGAATTGCGGACTAAAATTGCGGAACGCCCACCTGTGATATATATAGTAGCTATATGTTATTATATTATAAGTTGATATTGTTATATATATTATTTGGTATGGTTATTATATATATAGATAATAATATAATATATATAATATAATTATATATATATATAAATAATAATATATATATATGTTATATATATATATATATATATACATGAAATATTTATATATATATATAATTAAGTTTAAGTGACAGAGTATTTGGTAGTTCCACCCTTTTCATATGAAGAATAGAGGTATTGGCTTTCAAACATTGAATATAATCTATATATCGAGTTTAAGCTCGAGACTAGGGTAAATTTCAAGTCTCTAGAATGTATATAGGGGGGGGGTCACCCCAGAGGGTGGACGCTGATATTGCGCTTACGCCCTTGTGCGGCTTCTGAGAGAGCAAGATTAGGCCTAAATAGCGTTTGGTTCGATGCACGTGGACGTAATCTCGTCGTAGACGAGATTTCGCAGCGCGCGAGCGCGCGCACACATACATACACACACTCCCCCCACATATTAAATATTATTTATTATTATTATTTATTATTAATTATTATTATTAATTATATTATATTATTATTATTATTATTATTATTATATTATTATTATATTAGTTGTATTATTATATTATTATATTATTATTATTATTACGCGAAGATCGGTTCCCGTAAGGAAGCGAATCTAGTCGAAAACGACTTCCATGTAGGAATCGTTTTTTTAGCATCACTCTTCGTTCAGTCCGCTCCGGTTCCCGGCTCAGCCTCTGGAGTCCGAATTATATTATCTATAGAGTGTTAGAGTTTTTATCGATTGGTTAATAATTTGGTATGTGGGTGTAGATGATGATGCTAATCTATCGTAGATCGAATTACGTACCCCCGTGTCCCTCTGAAAGGGGGACCCCACCCCTCTAAAAAAATTTTTAAATTTGATCATAGAATGCCGAAGATATTTGCAATAGGTTGGGTATAGATATAGGTTAAAAGGAGTCTGCAAATCTATAGAGTTTGATGAGGCGACCTTGCTCCGTGGTCTGGCTCGTGTAGTGTGCTGGATAGTACAAGAGTTGGTATAACGTACAATACTGGTGTTAAAAATATGATGTATGTCTTACTTAAGATTAGTATGAGAGTTCTGACTATAGGGTTTGCTGAGACTCCCTGCATGAGCACAGAAGTAGCAGTCGAAGAGGACCCTGGTCGATCGGGCCGCGCCCGCAGGCGGTGCCAAGCCAGTGCAATCCGCCGCAAAACGGTCGCGCGTGCGCGCGCCCGCCGGCACGATCCCGAGTGCGCGAGTTGTGCCCGCCGCAGGCACGTCCCTGCCGACGCGAACTGACGCGGGTAGAGTTGCGCGTGGCGCGCGCCCCCTCGCGTCCGCATGTACGAGTTCCGGACGAGAATGCAAATGACGTCGTTCTGTTTCTAACTAAATTTTTTTTTTCATATAATTATTCTTTTATTTTATTTTTAATATATTTTTGTTTTACTAAAAAATATATTTAATGCTTTCATTTTCTGATAACGTAAAAATGTACGTTTTTACATACCCTATATCAGTAAATCCAGTAAATCGAATACAATCCTCTCCCTCCCCATGACCCTCTACTCCCCCCTCCTCCCTTAGCCTTTATTCCATCTATTGATCTATTGATTCAAGATATATTTTTAAATTAAATTTGTTATGTTTTACATACCATTAATCAGTAAATCAGTAAATCAAACAACCCTCCCCACTCCTCCTCCCCCCTCTCCCTACCGTTCCCATCTATTGCATCATGATTCAAGCATATTTGTTAAAAAGTTATGTTTACAATACCATGAATATCGAGTAACATCAAACAAAGCTCCTCCCCCACTCCCCCATCTCCCCACGCCCCCTCCTCCCTACCTTTCCATCTATTATCTATTGGATCTATTGAATTGTTATGGCGAACCATTTTATACTATATTTAATGCAATCCTTTCTTAGTTCTATAGTCTTTCAGTGATCAATCTGTAGTATAATGGTACTATGGTAAATTTATGTTTTTTGTGCCCTTGCGCGCGCGCTTAGCTAATTTGTCTTTTGTGTCTGTTTGTCTCTACTAGTGGTGGGTTGGTGTTGGGAAACCTTTCTGTTATTAAAACATTTTAAAACGCAGCCGTCCAATTTGCGAACAACAAAGCCTTGTTAAAATTCATAAGATGCCCTACAGTGTTTACCAGAAAAAGTTAAAGATTACAAAGATTGTAATCCAATTTCACAAGGGTTATATGAATAAAAGCACTTCAATGTATTACCCAAAGACAATAAAATTATCAATCCTTGATGATATTGATGCATAAACTGAATGAGGAGGATATAGCAGAAACTTCACAGTTTACTCTCATCATTTAAACATCACAGTATTTTTCATTAAAACGCAGAATATCTTTCATCAGAATAATATAGAGGGATGTGTCTTAAACACGCAGTATTAATCTTGTTGGACAGAAGAATGGATATGATTCAGGTCCAATGTATGTGGCTCCCAATGTTCCCTACTCAACGTAAGAGTTCTTTAAAAGTAGTAAAAGATGTACATCTATACTCATGTTATTTACTCTGTGAGCTCATCCTAAGAACAGCTCATAGAGTGTACTGCGACAGAATATCTACCGTAACGAGATTGAAAACAGTATACATACCTGAAAATGAGTTACTCTAGTAGCAGATTATTTACCTCTTATGAGTGAAAATAAAAAAACCCTAAAACCTTCTGAAAAACGTAAACTTATCTGTGAAGATGAAAAATTTCTACAATGTATAGCAAAAGTATGCCTAAATCTATTAAAAGAAAATGTCCTTTAAACCAGACCCAGAAGGTAAGTTACTTCGTCACAGAAACATCATTAAAAAAGAACTTAGCTGTAACGTAAGAAGCTTAAAAATAAAAAGAGCTATTACAAAAGGGAGAGTCTTCCTACCTTACTCTTTTCCTTATACCCCTTGATAACCAATGCTTGCTCAAATGATAAGAAGGTAAGTGCGTTTTACCCTTACAGCGATTATGAGACAGTAAATAAAAAGAACCCTATCTCTACAACAAAAACAACAACAACAACAACAACAACACACAACAACAACAACAACAACAAAAACAACCAAACAACAACCAACAAACAACAAACAACAACAACAGCAAACAACAACAACAACAACAACAACACAACAACAACAACAACCAACAACAACCAACAACAACAACAACACAAGGCAACAACAACCCATTGCTCTGAACAAACCTCAATCCAGACCTTCAACTGCATCAGGCGATCGGAGTATAAACCCCTATCCAAACATTGATCAACAGCAAGCCTTTGAGAATAATTTCAAGCTTGAACAGATAAATAATTACGAGAAGGAACTGCAAACAAATACAAGCTATGTTAACATTCATGAAAAAAGAACCCTATATCAAAATACTATACAAAAATTAGTAGATTTAAAAGTTTTTATTAAAATCACCCAAGGAAGATGCAGCTCTAACAGCAGATACTAAGCCTATGGTGAAAAGAGAAGATTATTTTTAAACACATACTCAAGGAAAGCTTACCCAGTGAGAGTAAGAAACGGGTATAACTCTATATAATATTTTAAAAGATCATATACTGATATGAACTCGCGTCAAAATCATTATATTGAAGGATAAGAGTTCCAGCTGGTTCGGAACATTTGTTAGACTTGATATCGACTCTCCAGTGAAGAAGAAGGCCCCGTAGCAGATGGAACAGGATCAAGCAAGAACTCAGACTATTAATTTTCCAAGAACTTAATCCTGAATAAACAAAATTAGCGGATCTAGACAATATTCCATTGACGCTAACCGATGCAAGTCCCTGGTACTTCTTTTGCACGGATAGCATTTAAAGTGAGTAAATAGAAGTACATTACGTTCAAGGGCAGGTAGAATAAGAAAAAATCCATACATCGTTTCAAAATGGATTAGCTCATAATTATTTATTATGATTTATATGATTGTATTATTTGTAATTTTAAAATTATGTATATATTCTATGTTATCTTTCTGTATACACTTGCTATGTTTTTAGACTTGTAATTTTAAAAATAGTTAATATCATTTAGTTAATAAAAATAAAATATATTCATATACATTTGATTTTTATATCACCTTTCGTATAAGAAAAAAACATTCTTGTGTAATTGTCATTGTGAATCATGGCGCGTAAGGGGAAGCGGCGATAAATATTACTTGATGTTGAAACAAACCATACAGTGTACGGCGGTTTTTTCAAGTAGAAGACCTAGGTAACACAATTGGCTTATTAAATTTGGTTAAACCTAGTATTGTTAGGTAGGATTGTTTATGAGGGTGTATAAAACATCTTTGAAAGAAATGATCAGAGCTATGTACTAAGTTATTATGAGTACGGAACTTTGCTTAAGTTAAATTTGCTATTTAACATAAATGAAAAAAATGTATATTCGAAAATCATGGTTAAGATGTAAAAAGATACGTATTGTGAGGAGCAGTGTGTATATAAACACATGTTATTGTGTTTTTAATGTAGTAAAACATAAATCTTTTGTTACTGAAACAAATTTTCAATAAAAATTTCCAATTTCCTATGATTTTTTCTACAAGGAAAACGAAATTAGGTTAATGTTTGAACGAAGTATAAAAGAAAAGTTACCCATTCTTTTTCACAAAGTATGAAGTACATTTAAATATTTCGATAACACAAGACTGGCTACTCCTATAATCGGCTATCAACAGAACACTTAAAGAACACCCCATGATAATGGGTGAGAACGAAACCTACTTGTACATATCAACCCAAAGGGAAAAATAAAAGATAACACTGGTATTAAAGTACGAGATTATGTGAGAGTATCCAGAACTGATGAAAATTTCAGAAAGGGGTATGAAGCTGGATGGTCGAGAGAAGTTTTTAAAGTAGATGCTATCAGAGAATTCCCTAGAGACAGGTTAAAATTATACTATCTAGAGGATTTAGACCGAGAAAAAATAAAAGGAGGATTCTATAAACAATAAATACAGAGAAGAAAATTTTAATCCTAAGAGTCACAATAAAAATAGAAAAAATAATTTAGGATCTAAAGGAAAGGTAAAAAATAAACAGTATCTTGTCAAATGGTTAGGTTACCAGTTGCAAGACTTTGAACATTAGTATAAATGCCAACGAAAGTAAGAAAACATGATCAGTTTACTTGCAACATGAGATCTGAAAGATCCATTTCTATTTAACGCTCTGCCGATCATCGGCTTCTATGGACTAATATCCGGAAAATAAAATATCAGACTTTACTACAGAGTTATTGAGTCCTATAAAACTTCGAACGAAAATGTACGATAGTTGGGTTATGTGCGAAATGATACTGGATGCGCGTGTGGAGAATATGCCTGAATCACAACGGCCTTTGTAATATTTAGAAGTGTGAGAATGTAAAACGTATAAAAATAGCACAGATAGAAGGCATTATGCGAGAGACCCGATAGAGAATATCTTGAAAGATATTAATAAAACAGAAGTCTCATAAATCTCTTACTGACGGTTTCGTAGACTTTAAACAAACCAATTGAAATCAAGTCGTTATAGTAGAGATTAGTATTTCTAGGTTATAAAAAACAAGTTCAACGAGGACAGATGTCTAATCACATTAAAAGTCTCAAGCTCAAGTTAAACCTGAAAGATCGAAGTTTATGTATTTTCCACACTTCGAGATGTTTCGTAAATTAGTTACTTACCCGGATGACCAATATTAGAATAAACGCATCAAAACGACCTCTAAACGACCATTGATTACACACTAACTCTCCCCACGTGAAGAGTATTTAGATCGAAACTTGTAGCAAAACAACCCCACAGTCGATGATTCATTGACCATCTTTGTCAACATGTAGACCCGTTTGTCATATGTATAGATGTTTAACTAGGATAAAGATCCTTGGGTTTGGGTCGTATGCATGAGGTTAATGTTCTTTACAGCCATGCGATGTAATTGTAGAACGCCCAGCTATCTTCTCGGAAAACACTTAAGGCGCAAGTTACTAACGAAGTTTCCTATTATACATCTTTTCCTAAAGATGGAAACAACTTTATAGAGTTATAAAAGTTCCACCTACGCTGCTACTACTACCACTCCTTGAATTCTATACCTCCTCAGAATACTCAAGCATCAAGTGAGGAACGTATCGAGAGTGCATATATCAAGAGATCGTGTCAAGGGAAAACCCTTACCCCATATCACCACGCAATTGTCGACACATCGGCTAGTGTTACCTGTAAAGGCATATACCCGCATCACTAGCAGACGCTCCGAGGCTAGTATACGGATCATAGGGGTGAGTTAAAAAGTAACAAGATATGTCGACTGTGAAAGTCATAAACTCAATCGAAACTGATCCTACGTACATCTCGATTACTTCGGCCAGATACTGATGAACTTCTAGCTGGTCCACACGAATTCATATCTCAAGTTAACCGCTTTACTCGCCTCATCGGCTCTATGAATCTTACATTCCTCGACCTAACTAAAATCAAATCTTATTAAACCTCAATCACTAGTCCGTGAATCTATATTCTAACACTACCTAAATTCGATAGACGAATATGAAGCAATAGGCACAATTATAAAGCGGAAATGCATTTGAGCAAAACTTCTTTGATGTGCTATCCTTCTGAGCACAAATATATAGATTTCCCCCTCGCACCCCTCCTGCCTTAAATATTTAGAAGCTTGAATATCGTTCAAAAATGGTATTAAAAGAATTAAAGCTACAGACAGACATTATTGCAACCATGATGAAAAAAATTATTCTATGAAAAATATTCTCCATAAGTCAGCGTCTTTACAATTCGGTTACTGATGTGTTCATGGCTTTAAACAAAAAAATTTGAAACAAAGGTCTGTATGTAAAGATTTAGTGTTTCTTGTTAATAAACCCATTAACGAAGATAACGTGTTAATCACATTAAAATCTCAAACTCTTGTGAACCTGAAAAAGAAGTTTATTTATTTTCCAATCGGCAGCCTGGTTCTTAAATGTCATTACTCGCATGTAGATTCAATATTAAAAAATATAACGATATCAAACCATCATTAAAGATCTAATACGTCTATTCTACCAAACTATGCGAAGAGTATGTCCTCAAAAAATTTACACTGACGAGACTTCCACTTTGACCATTTCTTGCGCACTTAACGCATCAGAACTCCTCTAAACGATCGTTTCAAGATCTTCAAGCGTACGATTCTCCTGCCTAATGTCTTTAACAAGTTGAGAGAGTACCTAGCCATCAGTTACTAGGAATCACCCCTCAAGCCAACTCCTTGCATTATCTAAGATTCACTATTCCCTCATTTTCCTAAAGTAAAAGAGTTATAAGTTTTCCCAATGTTCACTACTTACCCTTGACGTACAACCCAAACTCGATTCGATACGATATTTTATAAGTAACGTAGACAGGCAACCCATATCATTCACAACATGGGCACAGCAGCTGTGTAAAGTTACACATTCGAGAGAGAAGCGCGTCGGGGAGTTAAGGATGAGATGAGATGTAGATAATGAATTAGGATGAATGGAATGAGAGGGCGCGGAGAGAGACGGAGGAGTCGTAAATGGCAGGGTTTTGCTAGAATGGAAGAAGTGAGACAATCAAATCAATTTTTATGCATCGTTTTCAAACTCAGTCATCCATTCTCTGAATTCAGATGCGCGCAATACATTGCTACAAGGCTTCCCATATTTATGGACAAGTCGTTATAATACTTTCAAGATATATAATTGGGTGGTACATCACACCTCCTCGAACACTCTTGTATCAAACGTAGACCTAGCCGATGCTCCTGAATGAAATGTTAGATGAATGTTAAAACGAGAACAATACGACGTAAGATGGACTGGATTCTCCAAGTGAATAGGTCACGGGAACAAAAACTATTATAGCGGCAATCAGGAAAGGATCTCTAAAGCGAAAAAAAGTGTGTATTGACTGTGTTCGCCCTTTAATAACGAACGATACATACATACAGTGTAAAACCTGTTTCTTTTTACATAACAGTTCCACTCTTCAATCCATTCAATTACAGCTAACAAGCCGATACAACTGAATTCGGTAATAAGGCGACATGTTTAAGTCACAGCCTGTACACTATTTCGTAATATATATTATAGCGGAATGATCTTAAACCAGAATCATCTCCTCATAAATACGATCTGAGATACTGTCAAACACCAAGATGCATTTCCTTCCAATCCCCTCCAGCCCCAGACTGCTGCAAGAGTGAACTTGATCTCCTTCTCTGTGAACCCTACACAGATCAGTGTGAGTGAATCCAACTGTATTAGTGTCAATAATAGCCTGTTCATCCACGACTTCACACAACGACGCCGAGGCATCACCGCTGAGTGGATCGGATGGCCGCTGCCATAAGCGCCTGAGCGGAACTCACCAATGGTTGAGACCCCGGTGACGTCGGCTCTGAGCGCCAGGATGCTGCCAGTACGCAATTATCCTATTCTAACTTTATATCTGAAGACCAAGGTTAGTAAACGAACATGGTTCAGATCTCACAGGAACCGATCATATTATATCCACAGACAAATTTCCTGTATACGTGTTTTAATCAACTTGAAGTGTTTTAAATGAAACATCTCTAGGAGCAAATCAGCTGCAAGTTACCCTTACCGAATTATATTGAAACTTTACTAAATTATTCTCAAGATGCAAAGGAGTTCTCATCTGCAATCAAGGGATTATTAACAATTTAAAAGATGTCAGAGAAAACATAAAGCCCATGCTGGCTAAATCTAAAAATAACACGTATGAATACTATGGACGTGTAAACTTTCATATTCTTCAAAGAAATACTTATCTACCATCAAGTGGACACCGCATCAGTGTAACTAGGATCTCCACCGTAATTTACTCTTAAATGTCAAAAGCCTGTTTTAGCCTACAAACTACAGCGCCAAACCTATTCTTTAAATTACTGATGCTTATCTTTATATTACGTAAAGTGAAAATTATCTTCCTGATTAAAACATAGGAAATAGAGAAATTCTCTTTGACCGACACAGCAAAATATCCAATCAAGAGAATTGAGACTAAAATTTTTAAACTTTACCCAAGGATTATCGAGTATTATTAATATACCTAACATCGTCAATGGTAGCTTACCTCAGAAGGTGATAATAGGAATTGTAGAACACGATGCTTATTCTGGAAACTATGGAAAGTCAGCCTTTAAATTTACCTATTTCGGACTTAGAGGAATCAGTTTACATGTGAATGGTCAACCATACGGTCGTGATTATGAGATGATATATGAAGACACCCATTCTCAATGTTCGCGTCCTTTTTACGATTTATTCGCCAATACTGTTTCTTGCAGCGATAACGGTACAGGTGTTGATCTCAAGACATATGCTGAAAACAGTAATTTATATGCATACGATCTCACAGCTATCTTTCACTTGTAATGCTTTATCATCTGCAATATCCTAAGAAAAGGAACATTAGGGATGAGTCTCAAATTTGGACAAAGTTGAATCCTCAATCTTGTTCTGGTTGTATCTGGATACATCCTCAAAATCATCGAAATTGACGAGTACGAAATATAAAATCTTGAATTATTATTGATGAATTGAAGAAAAATATTAAAAGCCTTCAGAAACGAAAGAAGATTTTTAGGTGTATTTGCATGTAATGAACTCAGTTCTGTGAAATGGGACCGAATCTGGTCTTATCTTCAACACTTCCCCTAGGGATGTTTCAAACAACGGACATTGAAGCCGTGTAAGAAGAATAAAAATAATGGATATGTATACTTTCCTTGACTCTCTGCAATCTTAGATTTAGATGTTTTAGTAATACATAGTAACATCTTTTGTAAAATATAATAAGTTCAATATTGTTAGAACCATTATGTTTTCCTAATACAACCAATCAGTCTAATTTATGTGAGAGGTATACTTATTTATTTCCTTATATGTTTTTAAAAATTTGTTTATAATAAATTATGTAAATATATTTGAATGCTATAAAAATTATATGTTAACGATTATGTAGTTACAACTTATGTTAGAAAGGCTTTAAATAAAAACCTGTTTTCTTCCTACTTTAACCAAGAACTATTTATACAAAGAAAAATATTGATCTTGAATCAATAGATCAATAATGGAGGTAGGAGGAGGGAGAGGGGATGGGAGGGAGTTTGAATTAACTGATACCTGATTTATGGTATGTAACAACATAACAATTTTAATAAACATGACTTGAATCAATAGATCAATAGGAGGGTAGGGCGTAGGGAGGAGGGAGGGAGGGGAGGAGGAGAGTTATGATTGTACTAGATTACTGATTAGGTATTGTAAAAAAACGTAAATTTTACTTATTGAACATGAAAAGCTATTTTTTAGTAAAACAAAAAATGTATATTAAAGTATAAAATTAAAAGATAAATTTTTTGAAAAAAAGAAATTAAGTGAAAGCAAGAAAACACGTTGTGCATTCTAACGTAACCGGATCTGTACAGTGCGGACGCGAATAGTGGCGCGTGCGTTACGCCGCCCACTTCCGCGTCGGTTGTCGCTCGGCGTGGCGCGCACCGACGCGTCGATGCGCGCCAGCTGGGCGGCCTGCGTGGGCGCGCGCACAGCGCCGTTTCGCGGCGGATTGCACTGGCTGGGTGCGCCTGGCGGCGCCCCCCAACGCATCGACGAAGGAGCCATGTTGACGCACCTTAATGCTCATGACAGGGAGTTCTCAACACCCTTAGTCGAACTCTACATCCTATAACATAATATCTTTAACACCAGTATGACTATATATAATCAAATTATTACATCCCATCACGCACACGGAGCATCACCACCCCGAGCATGAGTGCTAACTCAAACTCTGATAGAATTTCAGGACTCCTTTCTCCTAAGTCAATACACATCCAAAATTTCACCTCTATGATTCAATTTTAAATTATTTTGAGGGGTGTGCTGTCCCCCCTCAGAGGACCCAGCGGGTACGTAATCTCGTCTCGAAGATTACATCATACACCTCTAACCCGCCATCACAAATTTTAACCCTTGATACGATAACTCTAACCTCAATAGATAATATCAAATGGACTCATGAGGCCTCGAGCGCGGAACGCTGAGCCAGGAGCCCGGAACCAGATGTGCGTAATGTAAAAAACGATCCTTTACAGGAAATCGGTTATCATACTCAAATTCTGCTTCCCATTCGTTAGCGGGAATCGAAAGCCTTCGACATAGAATAATAATTAAATTAAGAATAATAATAATAAATAATAATAATAATAATAATGAATAATAATAATAATAATAATAATAATAATAATAATAATAATAATAATAATAATAATAATAATAATAATAATAATATGTGGGGGGGTGTATGTGTGCGCGCGCTCGCGCGCTGACGTAATCACGCTCGAACCAAACGCTATTTAGGCCTAATCTTGCTCTCTCAGAAGCCGCAACAAGGGCGTTAAGCGCTAATATCAGCGCTCCACCCTTCTGCGGGCGACCCCCCTCTATATACATCCTAGAGACTTGAAATTTACCCTGTTTCGAGCTTAACCCATATATCAGCAGTTCCCAACCTTTTTGAGCCTATTACCCATAAAGTAGGTTAGATATTAGCAAATACCCCAAAAAGGTTTAGTTTAAAAAACAAATTAGCTATTAGCTATTGCATTTTTTCCTTTACGATTACGATAAATAAAAATTATTTTTAATTATTTTAATCATTCAAACAAAGAAAACACGTTTTTTTAGCAATTTATTATTAAATCAAGAAATAATATAAGTCAATGAGACGATTGATATTGCTTAGTTCTAACAATTTGTTCAATATTTGGTGCATTTTTGGAAAATGCACATAATAAGTCGTGCTCCAAGTTCAATCGGTTTTTTGCTTTATTTTTCATTGTCACCGTTGTCGAAAATCCACTTTCACACCTGTAAGTTGTGGTGAATGGGATCAGTATTATCAATATGGTTTTACCTCTCTAAGTGTTGTTTCTCCGATAAATAATGTAATACTACGCACCTATTCTAATTATCCTCGCCACAAATGTTCGCCTAGTTGAGACGTCGCCTCTACTCGAAACAATCAATCCATCATTATCACGCCGGTGTGTCATTCGCGACGTAGTACCAAGAGAATTAGGTGATTGCGCTTCAATTTCAGTATCTGCAAAAATATCTATATCATTCATCCTGAAAAGGAGTCTATAGCACCACAAGTATTATAGCTTTGGACATATCCCAAATCCGAGGCAAGATAATATTCGTAGACATAGAACTCTAACTCACCGCCTGACAACGCCCCTGATAACAAACACATCGACAAGTGGAGAGTTATTTGATCTGTGAATGAGCAAATTTAATTTCTTCCGTCGAGCGCCATTGTTAGTTCTAGGAATATCGAAATGTCCTCAACTCCAACACGGCGTTGGTAAAGCTGCAATTTGCGAAGAAAACTGGCAACCTTATCTTAAGCTGCCAAAATATTCGTCATATTCCCTTGCAAGGTGAGGTTAAGCGTATTTATTTCTCTGAAGAAGTCCGCAAGAAATGCCAGTTTGGAAATAAATGCATTATCTGCTATTTTGGCGTGTAACTTTTTCTCCTTATCCTTATCCTTAACCGATTTTTTTCCTTTCCAGAAACAAAATTTCTTCTCGAAGCTCGAGCACTCGGTGAAACACCTTGCCCCGTGATAACCAACGCACATCTGTGTGGCCAAACAGCACGTCGAATTTGCCTCTAAATTCATTGTACAACTCTTTGAAAACTTTTGTATTTGTATCACTACCTCGGATGAGGCTTGCAATTTTCATTACCTGGGTAAATGCATTCAGCAAATCAGGTGAAAGAGTTTTCACTGTCAAAGCATAACAATGTATAATAAAGTGTCTGAACGTTGCGTGCGGAGCGACTTCTTTGACTAATGTTTGGAATCCGGAACGAACGCTCAGCATGGATGGTGCTCCGTCTATACAACACCTAGCACATCTTTCGACCACGCTGCAGACTCCTTTTCCTCGACAAAATTCTTCACTGTTCGAAAGACATCTTCGCCCCCTGTAGTAGTGATCAGTGATTCTGAGAACAAATATTCCTCCTTCAATTGGTCGCTTTTATGTACCCAACAAGCACAAGTAGCTCGAAATCCAATGATACAAAGTCGGTACTCGTCTAATTGTAGTGCGAAAGAAAGGACTTGACCTTATTTCATTGAGCACCGTGTCCAAAATATTCTTCCTCATGTCCTTGATGGAAACTTTGGTGTGTTTAGAAAGAGATATCTTATTCTATCTTTCCGCAGTGTGTCCTCTCCGTTGAAGAAACAGCTTAAACCGTCAGTCTAGAGCCAACAGGTTTGTATAGACGATCCTCTCCTATTGTATGAGCTTTCTTGTTTTCGGCGATTCGAAGAGCGATTCAGTACAAAGCTTCCAGACCAGCTCCAGTTGACTTAAAAAAGTAGCCCGATGAATCCATGCACGAACTTTCAGTGCAGCTTCTTTACGTTTGAAGAATTCAACATCTTTTCCAACGAACTGAGAATTACTTCTTTCAAAGTGGTCTTTTAATTTGCTTGGTTTCATACTCTCTGTCGTGAGCACTTTGTTGCACAAAACACGTTGGGGCTTCTCAACATTTTTATCAACAAACTGAGTAAAACCCCATTGCAGAAAAGCTTCTTTGTAGGACCGTTTTTTTCCAGAAGACATGGTTCCTGAAACAAATAAAAATTATCTAAGTGGGTATATCTCATTTAACTTAAAAAAATTCGTACACTTAATTAAATTTAATTTTTTTTTTCAATTATCTTTTATTTTATGATTTTCCACACAAGAATATCTTCCCTAGACAAATAAAACGGGTCAGCCTCCAGATTAGGCGACACACATAGTTAAAAAAAACTACGATAGCTACACTAAAATTGAATACATTTTTGGAATCACGAGCAAATTTTAGTTATGAAAAGTACAAAAAAAAAAAAAAATTATGAACATAAAAAAAAAAAAAATTTAAATAACAAATTATTAGGGATGCACGGTAAATTTATTATGTTACAACGGCAGAACAGATTTATTTTCATTATTAATTTTTTTTACAGTGTTAAGGTTAAATACTACCTAATCCTAATTATATATATATATATCTGATATATATATCTATATATTATTATATCTATATTATATTATATAATATATATATTATATATATATATATATATATATATAGTAATATATAAATATTATATACAAATATATATATATTATATATATATTATATATATATATATATATATATATAGTATATATTAAATATATATATATCTCTATTTTTTTTTATACGCAGGTTATAATATTATGCTGCTATATAATATATTATAATATATATTTATATATAACTATATATAGTAATATATATATATATATATTATATATATTTATATATATATTATATATATATATATATATATATTATTATATATTATATTATAATATATATATATATATATTATTATATTATATATATATATATATATATATATATATTATATATAATTATATTATATATATATATATATATAAATACGTGCATATTGAAAAAAGTTTCAAAGATGAGGATCAAGTACTGTTGAACACATTCGGAGTTGCAATTCGAGATTTGCCAAACGCAATGATTGAAGTTGAGAATTTTGCGTAAATTATGGATTTATTTATTGTTTTTTTTTTTGGCTTGTTTTTTTTTTTTCTTTTTTTTTTTTTTTTTTTTTTTACCTTGTGAAACTTAAAATGTATGTCACAAAAATTTTGAACTAATGTGCGATCCCCTAAGTCTGGAGGCTGGCCGTACCTAAAAAGCATGAGGTTTGGAGCAAGTACGAAAAAAGATAATTCCGTTTATGAAAAATATATGAAAAATTTGGGAGATGTGACACATATTTTAGACTCGAAAAATGTGGAACTACGTCGATTTTAATCGTAGTCGCTTATCATGGCGTCATCAACAAACAAGCACATATACTTATTTAAGCCAATGAAGGTGAAAATCAGCTTTAGATTCTTGCGCTACAAAACGGCCGTGAGAGAGTGCGAGTAACTTTGAAAGCGATCTTATAAAGGCATAAAATTATTTGTCACTCATTCTGCTTGTTGCTTTCTCGTCAAACAAACCAAAATAATGTCCAGAAGTTAGTGAGAACCGGTTGAGATCAAGCCACACATTCACAGAATTGTCAGTGTGGGCGGCGGAGAACGATACTTGTGCTTGACTCAAGCGAAACAACGATCAACGATAGAGCCGATAGACACCATCCCGAGCAGGTGCTTGCGTTGCAGGCTTGTATTGCGTATTTTAGTGAATGAATATGTTATTACCTAAAAAGTTTTCGTAATATAACTAGTCACTAATTCATTGAGTGATTAGGTTAGTTTTAGTTAGATTGACACAAATGTTTTTTGTTACTAATTTTGTATTTGTTGACTCGAGGTGCGAATTGAAAAGCAGATGAATCCAATCACGTTACTTATCTTTACCCATCGGAAAATTCCATTTTACCCCTTTGGGGGTAATTACCCCCTAGGTTGGGAATCACTGACTTACAGAAATATATATTTATTCATACGGAAAACTTAAAATGAAATCCTAATTGGTCATATATATATTAAAAAGCAACATGGCAAAAGTAATTATACTTTATGCTAGCAACAGGCAGTAATTTTCATAATAAATATTAAAAGTTTGCAAAGAATTTTACCTCCTGCTAAAATTGCAGCAGCAATGTTCGTAAAAAATATTAAATGCTATAAAATTTTCATCAGAGCAAAAGATCAGGAACCTCTATTTAGTTCTTCAACAAATTTATAAATAAGTCACTTTTAACTCACTAATATCTACGATACAAATAGTTTGATTAAAAAACTTACTCACTTTTTAAAAGACAACGGTCGCTTTCGGAAAATAAATAATTAATTAAATAACTTACAGTTTTCAATAGTATTATACTCAACAATATTGCAAATCCCAAAGACTGAGTGTGTTTCACAGCTTCTGTCAATTTTAGTTCATTAGTAAGCATTAATCTGTTCAATTGTCCTTTTTCCTCTTTTCGTTCGTCTACCAAATTGATCGTCCTTTTTTTGTTACTTCATCACTTGAAGTTATCCGTCATCGAAGTTACACTTGGAACTCACATTCACGATTGGTCACTTTTTGCAACACAGGAAAACCATCCACGTGTGTGTCCCCACACTCGCTCCTTAAGTAGTAACATACATTTATTAAATAACAATTCCTAAAATTTCTAAAATAAATATTCCTAATTTAATTTACTTACCGCTTAACTGCGGACTTCCAATAAACTTTCTTTTAAACACAAAAATCCCTTCCATCTTTTTCTTCTTTTAATCCTTTCCATATCACTGGTTCTACGGCACCTTCTAATCCAGGTTACTGCTCCTGAGACGTCTTAAAACAATCTAATCCTTTCGAAATTTGCCATTTCATTTCAATTTTTATTCTGGTTGGTTTTCTTCTTTTACTCATGCATACGCCCCACAATAATATATAGGCTTAATTTTACTTTTCGGCCGCAGAAAAATAAAAACTAAGTCCACTCGATATTTTATGGGAATTAACGATACATTGATATTGTAATATTAAATCGATTAGTTGTAAATCGATTATTTGTAATAGATATGATAAAATACAAAAAATTGGATCAGTCTCGGTTCAAAGTTTATATGCATCGGTTGTGTTGAAGTGGAGTGGTCAGAGTAAGTTTAGAAATCGAATGTAAGATGCTTTGTTTGATATATGCCAAAGATGATTGAGTTTCGCTAGTTTTTTTTAGAAATTTTCAACTAAATTTTGCAAGAAAAGAGATGTGAGAAATCTTTTAAAAGAATGTTCAATTAGCGAAGAGTTGGAGAAAAAATTACATTTTTATCTGAATGGCTATTGGTTGTGTAA
This sequence comes from Trachelipus rathkii, assembly GCA_015478945.1. Taxonomy (NCBI): domain Eukaryota; kingdom Metazoa; phylum Arthropoda; class Malacostraca; order Isopoda; family Trachelipodidae; genus Trachelipus; species Trachelipus rathkii. Next base: position 8,050 of record JABUQX010011588.1, on the reverse strand, counting down.
AAAGGTCTAAAGTTTCCCAAAACTATTCGTTTTCCAATTATTATCATACAAAGATGAACTTTGCATTATGTTTTATTTTGTACAAGATGTAACAGTAGCAAAGGTATCAATGTACGTTGATTTTAGTCCAAAAACAGTTGTATGACCTGGTTTAAGTAAAACTTAGGGTATATAATATATATATATATATATATATAATATCTTTATATAATATTATATATATATATTATATTTATATATATATATAGTATATATATATATATATTATATATATATATGTATATTATATAATATATACTATATATATATATTATATATATATATATATTATATATTATATATATATATAATATATATATAAGATTTATTATATATTGTATATATATTTATTAATATATATATATATATTTTATAATTATTATTATATTTTATTATATTAAAATAAATTTATAAGATGGAAAATTTTATTAAAGGATACCTCAAGACTTTTAATAAATTTTGAGGTATTAGACTTAAAATTTGGTAATACGTTTGTGAAGAAAGTTTGTAAGGTCTAAAATTTGTCAAGATAACCCAAACAACTTAGTTTTACGAAGAAGATAGCTAAGGTAATTAGTTCCAAGCATTGTTGTGATAGACTTCGTATAAATGAAAGTAGGAAAAACACTTATAGTATTTTGTACTCTGACATCTTGAAAGGCTAACGAGTTATTTTCTTCTTTTATCATACTCAATTTAATATTAAGATCTTCAAATTTGAGGTAATTGAAAATATTTTGAAAATCATCAACATACCTTTTTATAATTTTTTATAAGAGTGATTTGAAGTCGGCGAGGCAATTTTATATCCAAGATTAGGATTTTTTTTCGTTTTTATTATTATTATTATTATTATTATTATTATTATTATTATTATTATTATTATTATTATTATTATTATTATTATTATTATTATTATTATTATTATTATTATTATTATTATTATTTTCTATAGTTTTAATTTTTTAATAATTATATTTATTGTACTGTAGATTTAATTAATCTTTATTCAGCTGATGATATGTTCTGTACAACCCGAAACGTTATAAAATATTAGTAAAGGTTCCACTGTGAATAAAAGTTTTTGTGAATAGTGCCCTACTTAATTCCACCAGAGTTGGGTCGAGTTCCCGAGGTAGATCCAATTTAAAGGCCGACACTGTCCCGATGTACGACATTTGAAAGTGTATAAGCTTAATGTAGGCTTGAATATAGAGTATGGGTAAAGGGAGCTTGTTGTCCAAAACGTTCTACATAGTGGAGTACATTAAGGATTATAACATATAAGATTATCGAGGTCAATAAGATCTTGCATAGAGAAAAGATGAATTGCTTAGAAGGCGTGTGGCAGAACCTCCTCAAAAGAAAAGTAAGCAATTAAAGAGCTCAGAAAAGAAATGTTTATTGTAATAGATATATTAGAATTAAGAGAGTGAGCAATATTTGATTAATAGAATAAAACCCAGACTCCACCTTTTCAAGAAGAAGGAAGCTTGTAAGTGGAAGTCACCCGATGTGGTGGGCATACTCATGCAAGGGGGAACGACACCCATATAAGAGGTTTAAGGTAACTGGGCGGGAATGAAGATTATAGGCTAAAGAACTCAGAACAACCCAACCCTTGTAGAAGATGCTTGCTTAGAGAGAGGAGAATGTGATCTTCCAATTATTTCAAGAGCGAAAAACAAAGAATATCAGGAACAAACGGATGATTGAGTTTTATATTCGAAAGATGTTATAGAGATAATGGGGAAGATTATGTCGAATAGAAAGCTGGAGGACTGAGTTTTTGAGTTAATTGAAAAGCAATCCTTGTTTTCAATAAGAATTCGGAGGAAAGATCAGATCTTAGTTGGCTTCAAGGTCGCCCTCAAGCGTCATCAAAATGAAGGGTGAAGTTGGCATAGGAGTGTATATGTGATGAAGTAATGGAGAGAATTCATTAATGAAAAGTAGAAAAGAGTTGAGGGATAAAAGAGAACCTGAGAACACACCATTTTTAGATGTTAAACATGAGCGGGTGGCATTTCGAAAGCCGAAGGAAAAGGAGAAACAAATCAGCAAAGAAGTATAAACTGGTAATCAGAGATAAGATTAAAGAATTAAGAATGTTTACAGTATATATAGTATATATATATAATATATATTATATATAAATAATATAATATATATATTATATATATATATATATAATATATATTATATATATATATAAATAGTATAGTCATATATATATATACTATATATAAGAGAGATTCAATTTTAGAAAGAACAAAAGAAGTTAGAGAAGGTAGTTAGAGATTGAAAGTGGTTCTTTTTTCAAATAGATTCAGAATGAAATTCACGATATATCGGACTATCAATTATATAATAGTAGTTAGATGTATATTTAGTAATATAATAATATATAAAATATATACTATAGTATACTATATATACTATATATATATATATATCTATATTATATATATATATATATATATATATATTATAGTAATTATATATATTATATATTATATATATATCATATATTATAATATTATCAAAGTGAAGGTTTCAGAGCAATTTATGGTCGAAATTGGAGAGAAGATGAAATTTCTTCTGTTTGTGGTGTTTTGTTTTATGTCAAAAAGACGAGTGAGAGCGAGACATAACCTGAACACAGTAATTTGGCTTATGCTTTAAAAGTGTTGGTACACGTAATTGAAGTGTGTAAGGATGAGGATCTACATTTCAAATGACACGTTTATATTTTAGGAGCTTTTTCCATTTTATTAATTTCAATTTAATTTTTATGAAAATACGCAATGTTAAACTTGGACAATATTCTTATTTTTTTATTTGAATTAATCTTAAGCAATATGCAGATTTCCAGTCATACAAACGTCTCATTTCGAACGCTTGTCTACTGGTATTAAATTGTTCTGGTATGTTATTTTTTTTTTTTTTTTTTTTTTTTTTTTTTTTTTTTTTTTTTTACAGTTGTACCACGCTCACGGGCAAAGCCTATTCAAGGCGGGGTGTTTTACACTCAACCAAAAATTCAATAACGCCAAAACACCAGATATAATTCACGGGGTTTAAAGGAAGTAGCTTACATCAGTAGAACACAGAAGATGGAAGAGAATCCACAGAACAGCAGTGGCAGAAAGAAGGAAGCCCTCAGCGAACTAAGTCGGGTTGAATAATATCAACACAGCGCAAACTCATGTCCGACAACAGCACGCCCGTGTGCTAAGAGGGAAGTTTAAAAGATGGTGGCACCGAGTGGAAGAAAGTTCCTCGAGCACTGCTGCTGCACGGAACCTTAGAAAAGAGATTAAAGCACCCAACATCGTGTTGCAAAGATAGAGGCAAGTCACTAGGCCGGATGAAACCAGTGCCCTACCCAGATATAAGAGCAGTACTCCATGCAGGGCGGATGAGACCCTTATATTGATGCTATCAATACAAAAAAAGAGAGGTCTTCGCAGTCTAACAGAACTCCCAGTTTCTTTGAGCGCGCCTAGCAACAGGTTGTGAATGTGTAGGTTTTCGCAAAACATTTTTTGGGTTTATGTAGGCCAAGGAATTGTTTGATATATTGTCAACAGGAGATCACGAGAGAACGTCGACAAGACAGACTTACGTGTTCGACCGCCAACACACATACGCATATATACTATAATATATAATATTATATATAATTATTATATATTATATTATAGTATATAATATATATATATTATATATATATATTATATATATATATATATAGTATATGATTTTTATTTATAGTATATTATATATATATATATATAGTTATATATATATATATATTAATTAATATATATATATTATTATTATATATAAATATATATATATATATATATAATATATATATATATTATAAATATTTTATATAGTATAAATATATATATATAATATATATATATGATATATAATATATATATATATATATATAATATATTATATATATATATATTATAATATATATATATAATAATATATATCTTAATATTATATATTTATAAATAATATATATATATAATATACTAAATATATATATATATATATATATAATAATTGTAATATATATATATATATATATATTATATATATATATATATATAGTAATATATATATATATATAATATATATATATATAGCTAGCTTTCGTGAGAAATTTGATGATTAAAATTAGACGTTGCGAACAAAAGGTAGATAACGTTGAAGACGAGAAGACACTTTATTGGACAATTACAATAACATGGTGGATTTCCCCAGAACCGTAGGTTGACAGAGTGTGAGGCCAAGGTGCAGCAAGTTCGCAGTAAGGTTCGAGATTCGGACGCTGAAACCACACAATGAGTACGTACGACTTAAGGCAATGGAGGGTTGTTCGGTCTGTCTCATACGTAGGACCCCCTCTCTGGCACAGATTACTTGCTGACACCGTCCTGGCAACTCTCGATGAGTGGGTGAATGTCATGGAAGTGATTTGATCCAATAACTGTCGTTGTATAGTGCCTGTCGCAGGTCGAGGGTCGTGGAGGGTTGCAGTCTGTCGGATCCAATGTTTCAGGATATCCAACAAATGTTTGATTGGGTTTTGAGGTCCGGACTATATGCTGCCACTCCAACGCCGTAATTTGAACGTCCTAAACAGTCCTTTCAGTATCATTGGGCTTGTGTGGTCTTGCATTGGCATGCTTTAGGAATGAAAGAGTCCCGATGTAGGGGGCATATAGCAGGAACATTATTGGTGTCGAGAATTCTGTGGTATACTCTTCCGCTGTAAGAGTGCTCATCGTAAGATTGCAACCCGTAAGCCCCAATAAATGAGATGTTCCCCAGACATAACCGCCAAGCTCCAAATGGCATACGCTGCAGCAGCTATTGTTTGCGGTTGACTCTCCGTCGGTCGTCGGGTATATACTCTAATCTCAGCATCGCCTCTGAGCGTAACAGAGACAACTCTCGATTCGTCTGTAAAAGACTTCCTTTGCCCAATTGTCGTCGTCTAATGGTGCTGTTTTCGGCAAGTAGCCAGTCTGCTTCGATGTGACGTGGTGTGCGTGGACCTATGGCAAGTGCCCTCCGGGCCCGGCTAATTAATGTTCCGCTAAGGCGTCTGGACCGGCACTATATTGGTGCATTCATCCGTCTGGTGCAACAGTGTAACTCGCCTTCCGCCAGCTGTTATATTCCAGAGTATCGAGTGCTGTTGTGTGCCTCTCGTAATCGCAACGCACAGATGGTATATTATATCAGGGTTTCTTCCAATTGGGGGATGTTCGTGGCCCTGAGGTCTGCCTTGTCCTGCCCGCTGCGATCGTTATAATGTGTCAGGGTTCCTGGTAACCGGTTGGATCGACTCCGAACATCGTTGTGTGCCTACACAGTGGCCCGTAGCCGTATCTTCATTGCGTGGTAGTGTTTGTTAATCTGCACGCACTGAATATCTGTCCAGTTGACGCACTGAATCCGCTCCACTGTTTATTTCGTAGTTACTACTTCGGCCAGCGTTGAAGTGGATCTTCGCTCTGTATTATACCCCAATAATAACCTATCCCCACCGTCTCTAAGTCTACCTCGTGGTTTATGTTTCCCTTATTTATCGCCGTGAAGGCCCCATCTGCACGCGAATGTCTCTGCGGGATAGTTAAATAGTTACAACTGATAGCTGTCGTCTGTTATTAGTGTGGGGTTTGTTCATGGAGTTAGGGGCTTCCGTTTCCTGCGAGTGATATTTGAACACTAGTTGTGCGTTAGTTTTGACGAGTATATATTAATATATATATAATATATATATATATATATATTATATAATATTTATATATATATTTATATATATATATATATACTTATAATATATCATCATTATATTAATAGTATATATAATATTTATATAGTATTATATATATATATATATTATTATATATATATATAATATATAATATATATATATATATATACTATATATATTATATAATATTATATATAGTATTAATATATTATATATAGATATATAATATATTTATATTAAAATTCAATCTTTCGTCTGAGTTTCGATATTCGATATCGAACTATATCGATATATTGAGTATTGGATATATCGATATAATTTTCGTTTTTTATATATATATATATATATATTTATATTATATATAGTAAATATATGATATATATATATATATAATATATATATATATATATATACTATTATATATGTTAGTGGGACAAGCTGACATGTAACTAGAGAACGACAGCACCTACAGTAAGGCATACACATTGTTGCATATACATGGCACAGGAAAAAAAAAGACTTTGACAGCAAAAAAATAGGGCGCCCGAGTGTTAGGGGTGTTTAAAACTACGAGAATACCACAGGGTAGACCCCCGATGTCAGGAGTCAGGGTTTCTCTCGGCCTCTAGGTGGAGCACGGGGGGGGGGACAATTCCCCTACCGGGAATAGTTCCGAACCGCTCTTTGTCTTTGGGTGTCTTCGGGGTTCTCCGACCATCCCCTCCGGGGTATGAAAAGTCCCCCCTTCGTCCCATCGCTGATCCCTAAAAAGGGGTAACTCCTTTTTAGGGGCTCGAGCGAGCCTCCTAATAGTGGCCAGTGATAGTATATATATATATTATATATTTATATATTATAATTATATAATATATATATATATAATAATATATATTATATATATATATATATATAATATATATATATATATATATATATTATAATATATATATATATAATATATATATATATATATATATATTAATAGTATGATTTTTATTTGCACTAGGTTTAGTTTGAATCTTTGTCATTAGAATGTAAAAAATTTGTTACGGGGGTATATTTTTTTTTTTCCGCTTTAAAAATTTTGGCCATATATTATTTACCTGTGCTTTGTCCGGTAAAATGCAATTGAAAATGCTTATTGAATTGACTTGTAAAAGCATTCTCTTATAAATATACTTACCTTTACATAAATGATTATTGGAAGGTCTAAATAAATATAATAAACTCATCATTATTTTTTATATACATTTATATATATAAATATATATATAGTATATATTATTATATATATATTATGTATACTATATATTATACTATGTGATATAGTATATATTATAATAATATCTTATATATATATATATATATATATATATATATATATATAATAATATATATATATAATATATATATATATAAGAGTATCTTTATAAATACCTTATAAGGTAAAGAGAAATATCTATTAGAATATAAAAAAATTGTACCTATTTTCCTTAAAAATTTTGCCATAAATTATTTACCTGCTTTGTCTTGTAAAATGCAATGAAATGCTTTAGGAAGACTTGTAAAGGCCATTCTCATTATAAATATATATTATTAATGACTAAGAATTAATATTTAAAAGTCACTAATAAATAAATAAATTTTAAAATTTAGTTAGCACAACAAGCGAAGTCAACTTAGTTCTTATTAGTGAAAATCGAAATGAGAGCTTTCTTTGTTTTTTTATAACGATCTCGATATTTCGAGAGAGAGGTTTTCGGTTCACGCTCGCTATGCTAAGAGTTGAAGATATCTTCGATACTTAATATATCGATTAATTTAAATAGATAGTCGAACTTCAGACGGAAAGATTGGAAATAAGCCTATATATATATATAACATATATATATATTATTATATATTATATATATTATTAATATATATATTATATATATATATATATATATATGATATATTATAGTATATAATATATATTTATACTTATAAATATATATATTATTATATATATATATATGCAATAGACTCGCGCTTTAAATTTTTGTATAGTAATAAATGAAGCTATTGGGGGAAGATAAAGAAAACTGACTCCTTCTGGGTCGAAACCGGAGAATGTTGAGATTGGAGAACGAACTACTGGACCGCCTCTACAATGAAGCCGTAAGCGATGGTCGGCGGTAGAGCGTGCCAGTATTCTTCTCA
>JABUQX010011587.1:7500-41035 GCA_015478945.1 Trachelipus rathkii | reverse complement strand
AATATATGAATTGAACCCCCAAAAACCAAAAAATTTCAAAGATTGACAAACATTTAATTAAGAAACCATGTTTACTCCAAGAGTATAAAAGCTATTAAAAAACTTGAAGACACCATATTATTTCTCACACAACAACCTTTCAAAAAATATTAAAAATCACTTTTCTACGACTAGTATTAATCAGAGGAATGCCATTTATATGTTCGAACCACAAAAAACCCAAAAAATTTCAAAATTTCAAAATTTGACAAAAATAATTAAGAACCTGTTACTCCAAAAGTATAACATCTATTAAAAAATCCGAAAAGACACCATAGTATTATCACACACAACCTATTTAAAGAAAATATAAAAATCTAACTTTCATACGGCTTCTGTATTTAGGAGGTCTTTGCTATTAATTAAAGATGTTCGAAACCATAAAATTTCAAAATTGACAAATATTATAAGAACCTAATCTCCAAAAGTATAACAGCGATTAAAATTGAAGATACCCTAGATATTTCTCACACAACAACTTTCTTAAAATATATAAAAAATCACTTTTCTACGACTTGTTATTCACTAGCTATGGACATTTATATTTGATTGAACCCACAAACACCAAAAATTTTTCAAAAATTTCAAAATTTTGACAAAATTAATTTAAGAAGATGGAAAAATTTCAAAGAATATAACAAGCAAAAATTAAAAATCCGAAGACACCATAGTTAATCCTCACACAAAACCTTTCTAAAAATATAGGAAATCACTTTGCTACGACTTTATTCCAGGAGCGAAATGGCGACAGTTATATGATTGACCCCAAAAAACCCAAAAAAAAAATTTCAAAATTTCAAAAAATTGACAAAAATTAATTAAGAACCTTTTACCTCCAAAAGTATACATCTATTTAACAATTCCGAAGACACCATGATATTCCTCACACAAAAACCTAATACTAAAAAATATTAAAAAAATCAACTTTTCAATCCCTGAAATATTTCATTGTACTTGTTCATTTATCTTATAATAGTGAAAAAAATTAAGACCATACCGGAAAAATTTGACCAAAATTAATTTAAGACCTGTTCTCCAAAAGACTAAACAACCTATAAACTGTCAACCTGGCTTTCAACACAACTAAAACCTTTCATAGAAATATAGAAATCACTTTCAAAACGACTTGTGATATTAAGAAGGACAGGCCCATTTATTATGTTTGAACACAAAAAATCCAAAAATTCCCAAAATTTTCAAAAAAAAGTTTGAACAAAAATAATTTAAAAACCTGTTTACTTTCCAAAAAGATATGACAAGCTTATTAAAAAATCCGTAAGAACACCTAGTTTTCCAATCACACCAAAAACCTTCTAAACAATATAAAAATCAACCTTTTCTACGGCTTGATTTCGAGGGGAATTTGCCAATTTATATGTTTGACACCACAAAAATCAAAAAAAATTTCAAAAAATTTTTCAAAATTTTGAACAAAAATAAAATTAAGGACCTGTTACTCCAAAAGTATAAAAGCTATTAAAATCCGAAGTCTCCTTAGTACTCCTTTATGTAAATCTGGAATCATTCTTATCATCCTACTCCCTCTAACTCCTTTTCTAAAGACCTGATATTTCACTCATGATTCTGATTGTAAATTCATTAAAAGCAAAAATAAGCTCCAAAAATATTCAGAAAATTGACAAAAATTAATTAAGAACCTGTTGCTCCAAAAGTATAATCAGCTATTAAAAATCTGAAGACACCCTAGTATTTCCCACACAACTTTCTAAAATTGTGTTAGAAATTACCTGTCTACCGGACTCTGTATTCAGGAGGAATCGGCCATTTATATGATTGAACCCAAAAACCCAAGAAAATTTCAAAAATTTCAAAATTTTGACAAAATTAATTAAGAACCAATGTTAACCTCCAAAAAGTATGAACAGCCTTTTAAAAATCCAAGATCACATTAGTATTCCTCACACAAAACCTAACCAAATAATATAAAAATCATTATTATAGATTAGGTATTATTCAGAGGCAGGAATGGGCCATTTATTAAGATGATGAACTCGAAAAAAAATCCAAAAAGTTTATAAAATTTTCAAAAGTACTTAACAACCTTTATGAACATGCTTTGCGAAAGAGTATAACAGCCTATTTAAAATCCGAATACATCATAGTTCATTACCTCACACAAAAAAACCTTCTATAAAACATATTAAAATATTTTATTTCATACGGCTCTATCTATTATTGGAGTGAGGAATAGAACTTTATATGATTAACCCCAAAAACCCCCAAAAATTTTCAAAAATTTCAAAATTTGACAAAAAAATTAATAGAGAACCTAGTTACTCAAAAAGCTATAAACAAGTCTTAAAAATCCAAAAGACACTATTCAGTATCCTACCACACAAAAACCTTCTTTAAAAATATAAAAATCACTTTTTGACGACCTGTATTTCAAGAGGAATGTGGCACATTGATATGATTTGAAACGAATGGTCTCCCATAATTTTAAAAATTAAACAAAAAAATTATTTATGAACCTGTTACTCCAAAAGTATGACAGCTATTAAAAAATCCGAGACATCATAGTAATTCCTCACACAAAAACCTTTCTAAAAATATACAAATCATTTGTCTACGACTTGATATTTCAGGACAGGAATAGCATATTATTATGAATTGAAGACCCCAAAAACCCAAAAATTTCAAAATGTTGGAATTTCGAGGAAATAAAGTAGGATCCTGTTACTTCAAAGGTATAAACAGCTAATCAAATCCCTCACCCTCACGAAGTACATGCGACACAAAACCATTTTTAAAAATAATAAAAAATTCAACTTTTTTAACCGACTGTGTAAATTCAGGGAGATGGCCATACGGGTGTTTTTCCTTCTAAACAAAAAATTCAAATTAACCAATATTAACTTTAAACACCTGTTACTATTAAAATTTAAATGGAAGCTATTGAAAATCCGAAAGGACACACATTAGTTATTTATCACACAAAACCTTTTTAAAAATATAGAACATACTTTTTTTACGGCTTGTATTTCAGGAGGAATGGCCATTTATATGATTGAACCCCACAACCAAAAATTGAAAATTGACCAAAAATGTAATTAAGAACCTGTTTACTCCAAAAGTTAACAGCTATTAAAAATATGAAGACCCCCTAGTATTTCTCACACAACAACCTTTCTAAAAAATAAAAAAATCACTTTTTCTACGACTTGTATTTCAGGAGGAATGGCCATTTTATATGTTTGAACCTAAAAAAACCCAAAAATTATAAAATTTTCAAAAATTTTGGACAAAATTTAGTGAATAATACTTGTGTTGCACAAGGTCTAAACACTTTCAACAAAGCATAAGAAAATGAAGATGTACTTCCTCACACAAAAAACTTTCTTAGAAAATATAAAAATCAATCAACGACGTGTATTTCAGGAGGAATAGCCATTTATTGATTGAACCCCAAAAACCCAAAAATTCAAATTTCAAAATTTTTGACAAAAAATTATTAAGAACCTGTTACTCCAAAAAAATAATAACAGCTCTTAAAAATCCAAAGACACTCTAGTTATCCTCACACCAAAACCTTTCTAAAAATATAAAATACACTTTTCTACGACTTGATATTTCAGGAAGAATGGCCATTTATATGATTGAACGAAAAAATCCAAAATTTTCAAAATTACAAAAATTATTTAATAACCTGCTTACACCCAAAGTATATAACCCAGCTACTATAAAAATCGAAGACATCATAAGTATTATCCTCCACAAAAAAACCTTTCTAAAATATAAAATTATTTACTAAGACTTGTATTTCAGGAGGAATAGCCATTTATATTTTTTAAACCACAAAAAACAAAAAATTTCAAATTTCAAAATTTTGCAAAAATTATATTTTAAGAGACCTGTTACTCCAAAAGATGTAAACAGCTATTTAAATCGAAGACACACGTAGTAATTCCTCACACAACAAACTTTTTAAAAATATGGAAAAACACTTTTTACGACTTGTATTCAGGAAAGGAATGGCCATATATATGATTGAACAAAAAACCAAAAATTTCAAAATTACAAAAATTTAAATTAAGAACCGATGGTACTCCAAAAGTATAGCAGCTACTAAAAATCCGAAGACATAGTATTCTCACACAAAACCTTTTAAAAAATAGAAATCACTTTTTTTACGTACTTGATTTTCAGAGGATGGACCATTTATATGATTGACCCCACAAAACCAAAAAAATTATGAAAATTTACAAAAATTAATTTTTTAAGAACTGTTACTCCAAAGTATAACAGCTATTAAAATCTGAAGATACCATTTCTCACACAACAACCTTTCTAAAAAATATAAAAATCACTTTCTACGACTTTGATATTCAGGCGAGGAAATGGCCATTTATATGATTGAACCCCAAAAACCCAAAAAATTTTCAAAATATTTCAAAAATTTTTGACAAAAATTAATTAAGAACTGTTATACTCCAAAAGATATAACCAGCTATTTAAAATCCGAGACACACCTAGTATATCTCACACCAAAACCCCGCTTATCAAAAATATATAAACATCACTTTACTACGACTTAGTATGATAAAGCGAAAATGGCCATTTATATGAATTGAAACCACAAAAATCAAAAAATTTCCAAAACATTAGACCAAAAATTAATTAAAGGAACCTGTAACTCCAAAAGTAAAACAGCTATCAAAAATCCGAAGAAACCATAGTATTCCCTCACCACAAAAAACCGTTTACTAAAAAATATAAAAATACTCTTTTTCCGATAACATTTCAGCAGGAATAGCCATTTATATGAAATGAACCCCCAAAACCCAAAAAAATTTCAACAATTTAAACAAAAATTAATTAAGAAACCTGTTACACCAAAAAGATATACATCTATTCAAAAAATCTGAAGACCGACCCTAAGTATTATCTCACACAACAACTTTTTGCTAAAATTTAGAAATCAATTTTCTACGACTTGTAATATCAGGAGAGCACACAAAATGGCCATTTATAATAAAGATTTACCCAAAAACCCAAAAAATTCAAAATTTCAAAATGACAAAAATCAACTATAAGAAACGCCATTCAAACTCAAAACGTAATAACAGCTATTAAAAATCCGAAGACACCAATATTCCCTCACACAAAAAACCTATCTAAAAAATATAAAAATCACTTTTCTACGACTTTGTATTTCAAGAGGAGAATGGCCATTATACTATGAAAATTGAACACACAAAAATCCAAATATATCAAAATTATCACAAAAATTATTACAGAACCTCGTTACTCAAAAGAATAATATAAACAGCTAGTTAAAATTCCCGAGCATCATATAGATCCTCACACAAAAACCTTTCTAATAAAATATAAAAAATCATATTTGCAAAGAATATTCAGTTCTTGGAGGAATAAGCCAATTTATATGATTGAAAAACCCCAAAAACCCAAAAATTTCAAAATTTCAAAATTTTGACAAAAATTAATTATAAGAACCTTGTTACTCCAAAACTAGTAGAACAACTATTAAAAATCCGGAAGACACCTAGTTTTTCATACACAAAAACCTTTCTAAAATAAATAAAAATCACTTTCGCATTTGTATTTCAGGAACAATGGCCATTTATATGATTGAACCAAAAAATCCAAAAAATTTCAAAGTTGACAAAAATTAAAATCTTCAAGAGTAATTATATTCAGTCAGGTGCTCAGCTATCACAAAATCAAAAGGAGCACCAAGTATTCCTCACACAAAAACACCTTTCTAATAATAATATAAAAATAACTTTTTTACGACTTGTATTTTTCTAGGCAGGATATGGCATTTATGTGATTGAAACCCAAAAAACCCAAACTTTCAAATATTAACAAAACATAAAAAAGTTAAGAATACCTAGTTTACTCAAAAAGCAAAACCAGAACAATATAGCAAGGCCTCTCAACAAATATCCGAAGCACAAAACACTTGTATTCCCACACGACACAAAAAAAAACCTTTTCAAAATCATAACAATCCATCGTATTTCTACGACTTGTAATTTAGGAGGAATGGCCAATTTATATGTTTCCCCCCCCAACCAAAAAAACAAAAATATTCACTGACATAAGAACAAAATTTTAATCTAGAAACACATGTAATACTCCAAACAGTTATAACAGCTATTAAAAAATCTGACAAACGACAAACCTAGATATTCCTTCACAACAATCAAGCCTTTACTAAAAAATATAAATAATCAGCTTATTCTACGACCTGTATTTCAGGGGAATGGCCATTTTATTGAACTTAGAACCCACACAAAAAAACCCCAAAAACTTATCAAAATTTCAAAATTCTTTTGACAAAAATTAATTAAGAACCTTTTACTCCAAAGTATAACATACATTAAAAAATCCGAAGGAAACTTTTATGGCCATACAACACCCATATTTAAAAAAATATCAAAATCACATTTTTACTACACGAATCGCTCATTTCAGGAAGAATGGCACCATATACTATACATAGAATAGAAACCAAAAAACCCCGTAAATTTCATAATTAGAACATAATTAAAATTACGAAACCTTGAATCCTCCCAAAACTCATAACAACCCAGCTACTTAAAAAAATCTGATAAGACTAAAACAACTAAGTAATTTCCTCACAACAAACACCTATTCGTAAAAATAATAAAGAATCACTTCCTCTCAGCGATAATAGAATTATTATCAGGAGGAAACTGTGCATTTATATAGACTTAGAACCCACAACCAAACCACGAACAATTTACAAAATTATATCAAATTTTGCAAAAAATTAAATTAAACCAACACTTCCACTCAAAATGTAATTCCTAATCCGAAATCCTAAAAACAGTGTTATCTACATTAAGGGCCTCTCATACAAATATAGAAATCAACTCATTATCACGACTATCATTTCAGACGGGAACTCGGCCACAGTTCTATATGAACACTCTGACCCCACAAAACAAAAAAATACTTTTTTATACCAAAATTTCAAATTTCGACGAAAAGATTAAATCAAGCAACTGTCACACCAAAAAAAAGAAAAAATATAACAATAATTTAAAAATTCCGAAAAGACCCCAAGAATCACTTCCCAAATCCCCTATATTCTACAAAAAAGAATATAAAAATCACTTGTTCTACGACTTGTATGTTCCAGGAAGACAATAGGGCCAATTTAATATGATTGAACCAAAAAAACAATCCAAAAAATTTCACAAATTGAACAAAAATTAATAGGGCCTCCGCTTTACTCCGAAAACGACAAAAAACTATAACATCTATCAAAATAAACACAGAAACAGACAACCAATACCCGGTATAATCCTCACACAAAACGAAACCTTTCCCATTAAAAAATATAAGCAATACCCTCACTACTCTTTTCACAGGACTCTCCGCATGATCATCAGGCGCACATGGCCATTTAATAGATTGAAACCCCAAAACAACCCAAAATTTCACAATTTAGGACAAAAATTAAATTAAGAACAATCACTGTTTACAATACCAAAAGCAAAACAGTATCCCGCAAATACTCAAAATACCGGAAGACACACATAGATATTTCCTCACACAACAACCTTTCTAAAAAAACTATAACATTCATTTTATTACGGAATCTACTGAATATTCCAGAGGCAAATGGCCACCACACCCCACCAATTTCATACATGATTGACCCAAAAACCAAAATATACCTCACAAAATATCTCAACCAACTGACAAACAAATTCAATTAAGGAACCTGTTAAATAGATAAAAATCAGCTATCAAAAATCCGAGACACCATAGTATTCCATACACAACAAAAACCTTTCATTAAATATAAAAATCTATTTTCTACGACCTTGTATTTCCAGGAGCCAGGAAGGTCCATTTCACTATCTGAAACATTGAAACCCACAAAACACAAAATCTCTCATAAACCTTTCAACAATTATACTGACAAAAATATAATTAAGAACCCATACTCCGACACTAAACAGATATATAAATACCACAGAAACAACTTATAAGAATTCACTCACCACAAATGACCTATACTAAATATAAAAAATCAACAAATTCTTCTCGACTTTTCATAGTTTCAGGAGGAATGCGCACCTACTTTATTACTATGAGCAAACCCAAAACCCCAACGAAAAATTTTAAAATGTGACAAAACATTTAAGTAGAACATCGTTACTCCCGAAAGCATCCTTTATATATAAAAAATCTGAAGAACACCCAACCTAGAGTATTATACTCACACACAACACCCCAACCTACTTATACCTAAACATATAACAAAAATCACATTTTCTAACAACTGCTAATCCTTCAGAAAGGAATGGTACATTATATACATACGCATTTAGCACCCAAAAAACCCAAGAACAAATTATAAAATATGTCAAAATTGACAAAATTAATTAAAAAGAAACCTGTTACTCCAAAAGAATAATAAACAAGCTATTCACAAAATTTCCAAACACCCACCGCTACTCGTATTCCTCACACACACCTCACATTTTGGCTAAAAATATACAAAAAATCCTTTTTTCTACGACTTTTATTTTAGGAGGAATAGCCATTTATCTTTTCTTTGCTTTCTACACAAATCCAATAAAAAAATTAGTTATAAATTGAAACAACAATAAAACGATAAGGCACCAACATGTATACTCCCTGACAAGTATAACAGCTATGAAAAATCGTAAGACACCATAGTATTCCTCACCCAAATATATTCTCTCAAAAATATAAAAAATCAATTGTCAATTATCCCTGTGGAAAACCATGATCGCAATGGCCCATTTATATTGATTTGAACCCCAAAACCCAAAAATTTCAATATTCACAACATTATGACAAAATTAATTAAGACCGCTATACCAAAAATGAAAAAATATCAACGCCATATTAAAACATCCACAACAAAACGACTTCACTATCAGACTACACACAAAACCTAGTAAACAAATTATTACAAATCAAATACTATTCTACGATATTGTAATTCTACAGGAAAACAAGAAATAGGACGCAAATTTATATGCACCGACAGAGAAGCCCTAAAATACTGAAACGAACCAAAAATCCAAAGAAAATTTAATTAAAAATTGAACAAATGAAATTAATATCTCACAAGAACAGCTGTAATACTCGCGGAAAATAATCACCAGCTTTCAAACAAATACGGAAACAATCATAGCTATATCCCAATCACACCAAAACCTTTCTAAAAAAAATATAAAAATAATTTTTTTTAAGACTTGTTCGGAGGAGAATGGCCATATATATGATTGAACCCAAAAATCCAAAAATTGGATTGACCAAAAAAATTAATTAAAGGGAAATGTTACTCCAAAAAGAAAAAAAAAAAAAAATATTATTAACAAGCTAATTAATTAAAGAATACACCACTAGATATTTCTATATATTTTAAAATAAATTCCCTTTTCTACGACTATAGTATTTATATTAATGGCCATAATATATAGAATTGAAAACCCCAAAAACCCAAAAATTTCAAAAATTTCAAAATTTTGACTTACAATAAATTAAAGTACCTCGTTACCTTCAAAAGTATAACAAGCTAAATTCTAAAAATACCGAAAAGAAACACATAGTACTTCATCACACAAAAAAACCATATCTAAAATATATAATCACTTTGCTACAACTTGATATTTACAATGAAGGGAACATGGCACATTTATAATAGATTATGAACACATTAAAAATCCAAAATAAATTTCAAAATTAACAATAAAAATATTTTAAAATGAACCTAACCTGTACTCCAAAGCATATATAAAGACCTATATAAAAATCCTGGAGAGATCATAGTATTCCTCACACAAAAATAAACTTTCTAAAAAAGTATATAAAAATCATCTCCAGACATTAAGTATTTCAGAGAGAGGAATGGCCACTTTATATGATTGAACCAAAAAAATACCCAATAAAAAAAATTCAATAAAAATTAATTATGGAACTGTTACTCAATGGTTAGGTTTATATATGCTATCAAAACTCCGTACCTTAATATATATTTCCAGCTGTATTAAATATTCCTTTCCTAAAAAATAAGAAAAATAACCCGTCTCTTATTTACCGAGCTACCTTTATTTCAAGAGAAGGAAAAGGCACATTTCATATATGAATCTCGACACACAGCACTACAAAAACCCCACAACACAATTTCACCATTAATTAATTAAGAAACCTGTTACTCCAAAAGTCTAACAGCTATTAAAACCGAAGATACCATAGTTTCCTCACACAAAAATCTTTCTAACCATACTCAGGACAAATCACTATATTATTACGATTAGAAACCTCTCGAGGCCGAAGAATGTGCCAAGTTATATATGACTCTCAACCCAAAAAAAACAACACAAAAATCAAAATTACAAAATCTTAAAATTAACGGAGAACTGATACTCCACAAAATTCTGTACAACCAGATCAACCATCTGAAGATCAACCAGACGCAGTCCTCACACAATACCTTTCTAAAAATATAAAAATTCAACATTATTCTACGAACTAATGTAATTTCAGAGACAGACCTGCTTTTCTTATGAGCTGACCCACCAAAAAACAAAAAAAATTTCACTCTATCAAATTTGACCAAACTTAATTAAGAACTGTTACCCTAATATATCAACAGCTAATTAAAAATCGTGCTAACGTACATGCATTATCTCCACATTGTTAGCTGATTCTATGTATAATAAACAAATAATCACCTTTTCTATCACTATGTTATTTCGAGGGAGGATTGGAATATATATGATTGAAACGATACTAAAAAATCCGACAAAAATTTTTCAAAATTGACCAACAAAATTCAATTCAAGGACATGTCCATATCATAAAGCTAATTCCAAAAGATGACGAAGACACAAAATAAAGTATCCTTTTATCTAAATAATATTTACGACTATTAATAACAGAACGAATGGCCATTTATATGACTGAAACAAATAAAAAAATCCAAAATTTCAAAATGACAAAAAAATTAGGAACCTGGTTTACTCCAAAAGAATATAACAGCTTATTAAAATCGAGACAACCAAATACGATATTTCTCTTAATTTTTCAGAGGAATGGCCATTTATATGATTAAACCAAAAAACAAATACCAAAATTTCAAAATATTACAAAAATTAATTAAGGACCTATTACTCGAAAATATAACAGCTATCAAAAATCCGAAGACACTATAGTATTTCTTACACACTTAAGTATCTCCTAAAAAATATAAAAAATCACTTTTTACGATGGCTATGTATAATTCAGGAAGGAAAATGCCTGTTATATGACGGAACCCAAAAAACCCCAAATTTCAATATTAGACACAAATTAATTAAGAACCCTTGTTACTCCAAAGTATATAAGCTATTAAAAAATCGAAGACACCTTAACAACACATCTATCCTAAAAAAAATATAAATAAAAAAACTTTTCTACTAGACTTGTATTTCAAGAAGGAATAAATGTGCAACATCTGCATAGTGATAAACACCCAAAACTACAAAAAATTCTCAAAAATCTTTGACAAAAAACTTAATAAGTCTTCCGAAAAAATAAATCAGCATATAAGAACACATCACGAAGAAAAAACAATAGTATTCAAAAAAACCACTTTTCCTAAATATAGAAATACAACTTTCTTTGAATCACTGTAATTCAGAAGAGAAATGGCCATTTACTATTTTATTTTCAAAAATATGACAAAAAAATTATATAAGGACCTGGTTACTACCGAAAGTATACAGCTAATTAAAAATCGAGACACCATTAGATAAATTTCTCACACAATTTAAAAACACTAAATCTAAAATAAAAATAATCACTTTTCTACGAAGATTTGATATTTCAGGTAGGATAAATGCCCATTAATATGAAACTGAACGAAAAAAAATCCAAAAATATTCAAAAGATTTAACAAAAATAATTAATATAGAGGACCTGATTACTCCGAAGTATAAAACAGCGAAATCAAAAATCCGACAAGTAACACCATAGTATTCTCGCACAAAAAACCTTTCTAAAAAAATATAAAAAAATAAAAAAATTATCAGACTTAGTATATTCAGTTCCCCATACTTATATTATTGAGCCTTAAAAACCAAAATATTACAAAATTTCTAAAATTTTTAGACAAAAATAGATTTATAAGAAACCTGATAACTCCAAAGTATAACAGTAATATAAAAAAATCCGAAAGAACCATAGTATTCCTCAACATCCAAAAAAACCTTATCTAAAAATATAAAAAATCCATTGTCAACGACTATGTATTTCGGAGAAAATGGCCCCATTTATGATGATATTGAACAAAAAAAAATCAAAAATCAAAATATAGACAAATAATAATTAAAGACCTGTTATTACCGAAAGTATTAACAGTTTAGGACACCAAATAGATATTATCTCAAACACAAGAAACCTCTTTTTAAAAAATATGAAATCAATTTTCTACAGACTCAGAATAGATATTTTCAGGAAGGAATGGCCAATATTATAATGATTGAGAACAAAAAAAAAAATCCAAAAATTATCAAAATTGACAAAAAAAAATTAATATAAGGAATATACTCCGAAAGTATAAAAGCTAACAAAAAATCCAAAGACGACCATAGTATTCCATCACGACAAAACACTTATCATAAAATTATAAAAATTCACTTATCCTCACGACTCAGTTGTAATATTCAGAGAAGCGAGAATAGCCATTTCCGTAAACGTAATTTTAAATCATGTTGATAAAAATTGTGTGACATAAGTTCAAAAATGTTCAAAACATAGTTTATCTTCAAAAAGACGTACTAAACCAAGCTATTCAAAAAACTCCAGAACGGAACACCCATAGAATAGATTCCTGCGAACACAGAAAACCTTATCTTAAAAAATAGGAAAATCACAATTAATATTTATGACTGAATTATTTCCGAAGACAGAGAACAATCAGCACATTTTATACAAAAATTTCAACTATAATCATTTCATAAACATTAACCAAAATTAATTAAGAACCTGTTACTCCAAAAGCATAACAGCTATTAAAAAATCCGAAAAGGACAACCATCAGTATTATCTCACTACAAAAAAAAACCTTAAAAAAAGCTCAAACAAAATATAAAAATCACTTTTCTAGACTTGTATTTCAGAAGAAATGGCCAATAATGAATGATATTAGAACCCCAAAAAACCGCAAAAAATATTCAAAAGTTCTCAGAAATTTTGGACAAAAATTATAGAATCCTAGTTTTCCGAAAAAATAAAAGCTACAAAATCCCGAATAAAGGAACACCCAAAAAACAATAACAATAGTATCCTCACACAAAAAACCTTTCTAAAAAATATATGAAGAAATCATATTTCTACGACTTATATTTCAGGAGGAGAATGAGCATTATAATGAAAAACTGAACCAAAAAAAAATCTAACAAAATTCATAAAATTGACAAAAAATTATTAAAGGAACAGATACTCCAGAAAGAGAATATAAACAGCTATAAAAGCCGAATCCGTAGATATCCTCACATCAAAAATTTTCAGCACTTCATTTACCGATTTGAAATGCCCACTGAAAGACTCGGTCATTACTAATATGTCATTAATAAAGACCTACATTTTTACTAGGAAAACTACTAAGCACTATATTCATTGCTCTTTGAAAATAGCGGATGCATCGGCTAACCCAAAACTCAAGTTTCTAATTTATTAGTGGTTTTTCGCTGTAGAAAACATCATAATACCACTACTGGCATCTGGTAATATCCCCCTTACACTTTCATTCCATGCATACTACAAACGCATGGGAAACCTATCTTTTACAGTTTTCCTTTGCTTTTTTTGGAATCAATGTACATTCTCAACCTTCCACCTGGCTTTATTACAGGTACAATAGGGCTATTCCAAGGACTCCCACTTTCTTCTAACACCTCAATTTGCCCTAACTCCTCACACTGTTCCTCAATTTCCTTCATCACAAGTGGACAAGTGGAGGGAAATGTCGAGGTTTCTGATAGATTGGGGTATCATCTGTCAGTATCTTTAATTCTTTTAATTTCAAATTACCAAAATCATCATCCCCATTGACCCAAAGCTCTCCTACGACCCCATAACATCTGATATCTTTTATTATATTCTCCACTCCCATCTTCCAATTTCACCTCGATTAACTTAAATGTCCATCCTGAATTCAGTGTCTCTCCAGCTACCACACTAATCTCTTTATTAAGATACCTTCCTCTATCGCAATTACAGAGTATAAACTACCAAGAATATCTCCAACATGAATACATTGTAATTCAGACCTAACCTGTAAAAAGACAAATGGATTATCTGAATTTTACAATATCAAATACATGAGTTATCTTTTTAACTATATTTAGCATCCTGACCATTTATTATGTATAGTTTACCTTTATTATTAGTATCCACACGAACATTATTTTCCCAACTTACATGAACCCTTGCTATTTTAACTTTTTCTAATTTGACATTCTAAACAGCAAAAAGCTCAACACCTACCACTTTTTTTATTTGCTACTTCTACGGTCTCTCTTGCATATATTTCACACTTAGCTCTATTTCCCAAGCACTTTTCCAATATCATCTAACGAATGAATTGTAATCTTATTTCAATATCAAGACGCATCGAAGCAAATATCATACTTATTATTACTACCAAAGACAAAACATTCATTTTTATCCATTTTTATTCTCCCTTTAACCGCTGATTCCCTAAATTTAGCCATGATCAGACTACTAAATCGCTTATTTTCTCAATATGTTCTTCACCAAGGACCATACTTTCAAATGCCTTTTTTAAACAACATTTGCTGAATACCCCGTAGCAATTAAAGCTTTAACTTTGGTATTCCTGCAGTTAATATTAACCTTAAAATACTGATAAGCTTCATTTCACCAGAACACTTCAAAATTTGAAAACCCTTCTTGAAAATGAAATAACCTAATACTATTTACCTTTGAGGGTCCACAGTCTTGAACCCTCTCTTTAATTAGTTTCCCTTCTCAGATTGCCTATTAACATGTTACATACCATTGCATTATTTCTAGTGCAAAGATTATCTGCTTCCTTAGATCCCAACCTTATATTCCTTTGATGCTCACCCCCATTAACATCTCGAGTAGGTTCCCCATTAATTATGGTCACCATGCTTCCCAAACGCCTTTTACCCCTGTGCCCTAAATTACCACATTTAATACATACACTTCTAGGAACCTTACACATCCTGGAAAGTGACCCATTTGACCGCAATTTCCACAGACACTCCTAACAACGTTATCCCCTTTTGGGGAATCCCTAGCATAATGACCTATATTACCACATCGCCTGCATCCTGAAGCTTGAGAGTCTCGACATTCGCGAGCCTAATGATTCACTTGATTACAAGCAAAACACATTCCCATAGCCATCTCACAATTATTTTGAGTATGACCTGGTCGATTACATTTAAAACGAATGAGATTACTCGTTTGTTTTCTGAGACTACCTGCCCCTCCCTGTTCCTTCTTTGGTGATCCTCTTGGTCCTAGGCTCACATTAACTCCCCATTTGTGCCCCGTGTTTGCATTATAAAAATCTTATAAGAATTTTATAACAGACTTTGCAGAGTTGGAAGTTAAAGTATCTTGATATGCTGCTTTTGGTTTGAAATTCCCTGATCCTTCTATCGGTCTGGCAGTGGAATTCCCTGATTTTTCTGTTGATCAGGCTGTGAACACTTCAGCCTCTCAGTTTTAACCCTATCAAATGTTTTATCCTCTTACTCTTTCAAGAACTCATCCCATAATAGCCTTTCCTTCAGCCATTTCTTATTCTCCTTCTTTAACCCATTAATGTATTTAGCTACTTGTCTTGGTACATTAGTTAAAAATTTCTTCATTAATACTTTATTTTTATAAATACCTTTGTCACCAAATTTTTTTTAATATTAGTAATTACTACTTACTTATCTATCGATTGATGTATCTTTTTCCGTTTTTCTAATAATAAACCCTTAAAACGTCGTCTGGCAAACATATAAGGTTAATTTTTTTTATTTCGCCATGATTTTGGGGGGGCAAGTGCCCCTCCATGCCCCACCTGTATACGCCCATAAATGTAAATATAATATTAATAACTTTTTTATGTTTGTGTTTATTAAAAAAATATTCCGTTTCCATTTTCCAGTAAGTATTAACAAAGTTTAGCTACTAGCTTTTATGTTTTGACATGATTACAGTTTACAAGAAGATTCTGTAACTACAATATAAAGAATAAAAATAATGAAAGAAGAGACCTCAATTAATCAGCTGAAAAGACAAAATAAAAAATCGCTATTATTCAAACATGACATAATAATAATATACTCCTTTAAGATAAAGATAGATATCATTCAATACTCAAATTCAAAAATTCAAATGTGTGTACAATAATCTTCACTAGTAATACTGGCGAGAGCCCTGTTCCTTTTTGGGGTGTTTCACATTCCCACCTACACTAAAAATACGCTCGCTCTCAACTGATGAGGGAGGGGCTGATAAATATTTGCTTGCAAGCACTGATAATAATGGAAACCTTGCCCCATTTTCATGCCACCACATAAAAGGATTCTCTTCTGTAGGCAGCATCTCCATGTTTTCCTAGAGCCTCATCTCCTCTTTCACAGATTGCAAATTTGAATTTGCTCCTTGATGACTGTCTCTTCAGTTTTATCGATGAGGTTCCTTGGTGTGATTCCTTTGAAGGTGAAAGATGCCAATCGCAATTTCGACCATGAACTTATCAGTCTAACATATCCAAAATCCTCATCTTTCAGTAGGTTTATTTGCCTGAAAAGCCACCACGTCATTATCAGTGTTGTTGCCAGGGGTTGCTGATAAGGCGGCTTTCACTTCTGGGAATCTTTTTTTTTTTGTCACGTGAGAAGCTTTTCGGTTATCCTATTTAAATGCATCCTAGAAGTGGTTCACCATAGGAGATGCTATTCTTGTGTGGTTTCAGTTTAGCTAAGGAAATTCCTTATTAGAACCTTTTATATATTGAAACTAGATTATTATTGAATCTAAAAGTTCTCATAATTTTCACCCAAAAAGTAAGATGTATCGGCCAAGTATCGGCCATATTAACCATACCGATACCAAGAAAATTGGCTATACTACCGATATATCGGTCATCCCTAATATATATATATATATATATATAATATATATATTATATATATATATTATATATATATAATATATATATTATATATATTATATATATATATATATATATATATATTATAATATATATATATAATATATATATATATATATATAATCTCATCATCATCCACCTTCATTTCCACAAAGACTGGGGGTAAGGTGCGTAACATGCACCAGAACAGAAAAGCAGTAAAGAATATGACAAAAGTGAAAAGAAAGCCCAGCTTACCGCCCCCTTATACCTATTAGTGAAAACTCGTCCGCAGTCAGAAAATCCACCCTAGAACTTCACAGTGACCAGGATGGACCCTCACTATGTCATCTCATGCAATGTGGGGTTCCATGTCCTTGTCCACGGTGGTCGCCACAACTATACCTCCTTAACAAAACTGTGCCATTCACTCCTATTATGCACCTTTCTTCTCGCCTCTGCCAACTCACATTTTCTCCTCCAGGCATTACTTTACTGATCAATCACTTTTTCTTCGGGCCTGCTCAGCCGTCTATTCCTTGATACACACTCACCACTATGCATCCGCTTAGCCAACCGACTATATATCCATCATTTCCACATGAACAAACCATCTCAACAATACTTTCATTTATTCTCTCATTTATCCCTTAATTCACACCACACAACTAGTTCATTCGCTCATTTAATCATTCTTCTCACACCTAACACGCCCCTAAGATTGTCCATCTGAACACATTGTACTTTTAGATCTATACCTCTTATCGACCATAGTCCCACTACTATACATTAACACAGGTAAGCAACTATCCTCATGTAAGACCCTAGCGACTCAAGACTTAGTCTTTTACATCCACCAGGGTTTAACTGCACCAACGCACCTTCCTGCCATTCCACAACTTGTCCTACTACACTCTGCATCATCCATTCCTTTTCCATCAAACATAATCCTAAATATTTAATCTAGAACACTTTTTCCGAGCTGGTCACATGTAACATTAATTCACACCGATAGACTGTCCTCACTCACCAACCAATAACCTTACTCTTATCTACGTTTACTTTCAAACCCTCTTTTACACACCCTGCCAATCTCTCTACAATCCTCTCAAACTCTCTTCAGATTCACTATCACAAAGCCAAATCATCCGCGTATAATAGGTAAGGCACCCTTCAATCTTCCATTCTCCATCATTCTAAAACCATCTCCTTCCACCCCACCTCTAATTTTTTTATAACCCCATCCATATACAAATTGAATAACCAAGGTACATAACACATCCCTGCCTCACTCCGCTATTAATATTAAATCAATCACTTTTGACAGCATTTATTCTTACACACGCTTTACATAATTCTGATTCATTCAGAAGCCTACCACTAACACCATATATCACTAACATCTGCCAAAAAGCTTCCCTATTAATCCTATCATTCGCCTTTTGCAAATCCATAAAACCTAAATACAATTTATTCTTTTTCTCCCTCATTTTCTCAATCATTTGTTTCACAATGTAAAGATTTTGATACACACATCCTTACGCCTCCTAAGCTAACCTTGTTTTTCACTCAATCAGTCCTTTTCAGTCACTACGATGCAACTCTTTCGACCAAAATACCAGCATATATCTTCCCTAAAACACTCGATAAACTAATTCCCCTATAATTCCTACATTTCCCCTTATCTCCCTTACCCCTATATAAGGGTACTATTACTGCTCTCTATAAACGCTTTGTCTCACAACTTCCAAATCCAATCAATCACTATCGAGCCTCCGTTCTTGATTATTTCACCAGTAATTTCATCAATTCCTGCAGATTTACCATTCTTCAACTTTCTCACTCTACCCATTACCTCCTTACTAATGACCTCATCCCCAAAATACCCATTCCTTATTGCACCATCAAACCCACACACATTCACTATCACCTTTTCATTACTGCCAATGTTATGCAGATTTTCGAAGTGTTTTTTTCCACACTCCCCTCACATCCATTTTATCAGTTAAGAAAGCACCATCCCTATTCAATATTCTAACCAGATTCCCCTTATTCTCATTCTTAACCTTTGGCATTTCCTTCCATAAGAGCTTCCTATTCCCTAATAAGTCCCTATTCATCCTCCTTCCAAACTGTTCTTGTACCTCTTTTTTTCCCCCCCCCCCCTCCTAAGTATGCCACCTTTTAGTATTTCTTTTTTCCTCCTTTTTTTATTCAAACATCTTTTGAAACTTCATCATTGTCTTTTAGTACATTCAACCACTTTTCATTTTTACTTTTAACCGCTTGCATCATCTTCATTCCACCACTCACTGTTAGCATTCTTACTTCCTACTTTAGCACATCCACATACTTCATTTGCACTGTCAACAACTGCTTCCTTCATGTGCTCCCAGATTTGTTCAGTTTCAACTTGTTCACATTCAACTGATTTACTTGTGAGCGCTCTTAAATTCTTATCCTTATTACCTTGTTCATTTAACTTTTCACTCAATTATACCCAATTCCTTCCTTATCACCTTCCTCTCCATCCAAGCCCCACTAACTTAATTTTACATAAAACAACATAATGATCTGATAATCCCATTTCTAACCCCCTCACTGATTTAACATCCAACACATATTTCAACATCTTCTTCACCAACACAAAATCAATCCTACTTTTCATTTCGATACCATCTCTACCTACACCGACTCTAGTGTACTTATGAATACTCTTGTGTTTAAAGAAAGTATTACTTACACACATACCTTTCTCTCCTCACAGAAATCAATCACCTTCCTACCATTCTCATTTTCTCCTGACACCCCAAAACCACCTGTTATCCCATCCCTTTTTTGATCACCTATCCAACCATTTAGATCACCCAACACAATCAATCTGAAGTTCCTACTCACCCCATCCAAAACATTATTCAGATTTTCCCAGAAAATTGCACTCTCTTCAGCATTACCTTCAGATGGACCATATGTCACAGCCTCACATACCTTGACCTTTTCAATCTTAAATTTAACCATTAGAATTCTACTACTCGCACACAAAGTCTACTATAGCCCTGTACCACAAGTCACTCATCAGAGTTGCAACTCTTTCTCTTCCCCTCTCATTCCTTTCCATACCAGCACACACTCGTTTCACACCACACCACTCATTTTCACTTTTCCTTTCATCTTTGTTTCAGTCACAGCGAGCAAATCAAATTTGCCCTTTCTTTTAAATACATCCATCACCACTCTCCTTTACTCTTCAACATTTATTCCTCTGATATTCCATGTACCCATACGATTCATACATTTTCGCCGAAAGATAGAAGACCGTTTACGGAGATCACGACCTTCTCCGAGGCATGCATTAGCATTCCTGGCAAAAGATAAGTGGTAGTGGGCAGCCAACCCAACTACTACCGTCCTTTTGTCGCCTTCTACGACACGCAGGACATACGATGTGGGCAATTCTTTCTCCCCCACACATAGGGATTAAAGGATATATCGAGATAGATTCCCATGGAGGATTCTAAGAAATTTCTTATATAAAATTTGGGTATATTTATATATATATATTATATATATATATATATATATATAATATATATATATATATATAATATACATATATACATACATATATATATATATATATATAATATATATATATATATATATATATATATATATATATATATATATATATATATATATATATATATATATAACCCCTTCGCCCCCCCAAAAAAAGAAGAAAAAAATGCCCACAGCCTAGAGTAAAACGTTTTTATTTGAAATTCAGGCCAGAGCAATGGAACGGTTATTAAATACAATCCAGTTACTGGAACTGATACTATGACAAGAGTGGGAATTACAACGAATACTCGGACAAAAATTGAAGTTATCACTGCTATGATGGTTAGTAAGGTCGATAATTAAGTTAGGCCTATTTACTTTGTTTGTAAGAAACGTAATTGTAAATTTCATTTTTTTTTGTAGTTTTATTTTGCTTTTCTAATATATAACATAGGTATGTGTTAGTGCAGTGCTCCCCAATCTTTTGTCTACCTTGAGCAAATTAAGAATTTAAGCATTTTTTAGTCGAGCCACACATGGGAGGAAGACCTCTGTATATATATATATATATATATATATATATATATATATATATATATATATATATATATATATATATATATATATATATATATATATATATATTATATATATATATATATATATATTATATATATATATATATATATAAACTATTCAAAACTATAATAATATTATATAAACTATTCAAAACTATTTTATTTTTAATAAACATAATGAATCTTAATACGCTAGCCGCCAGCCACATTAAAGTGGTACGCGAGCAACACGTTGCTCGCTAGGTACCGGTTGGGCACCGCTGTATTAGGGTAACAAGATTTTAAAATATGGTAATTTTTTATTAATATTCTTCTATAACTTTAGCTGTATTAAATAAAATATAAATAATTTAACAGTTTTACATTATTTTTTTTTAGCGTGTGTTTGTGTGTGTATTTTTGAGCTAATGTTTTTTTTTTATTTCTAGGAGTATGAAACTCAATCTCTTGAAGAATTAAGAATAGAAGATTATATAGCAGGTCGGAAAGGGCCTCTGCAACAGCAACAGGGCTTCGGATTCTATCTGATGAGTCAGCAAAACAAATTTGGAATGAACCAGCCAGCAACTTCGAGTGATTGGTTGTCAAGATCGACAACAGGAGGCTCACTGCTTTTTGGTGCAAAACCTCTGGAAAATAAATCATTGTTTGGTGCTAATCAAAATACAGGTAAAGTTTATCTCAGCCAAAGTTGTTAGAAATGGAAATTGAAAGTGACCAATGTAATATTGGATAAATGTGGAAAAATTCATTGAAATCAACCTTCACAAAAACATGTGAATAAACAGTTAATTCAACTTTGGTTGAAAAATATTTAATGGCTCATAGAGGAAATTGAAACTTCTCTAGTATGTATCGATTTTAGAAGTAGATAAAAGTAGGAGTAATTCAGTTGTAGTAATAGAATTAATTTTCCCAATTTATAAATTTTTAATTTTCTGATTAATTTAAGTCTGAGTACTAAGAATTATTTGATTTTTTATTAAAACATTTTTTAAATAGTGCATAAAACCAGGGCAGCAGTGCAGGAGGCAAATTTTTTTTTTCAGTTGGAGTCAGGCGAAGCAAATTAAAAGTAAGATTCCCATTTTCCCCATTCACTACCAGGCAACCTTGGCGTCAGATCCTTTTGATGCATATGCAGTAACTCTTTCGCACAACTCCATCAATCATTTGTTCTTGCATCAAATTCACATCCATTCAGTTCACATCACATCTGTCTTAGTGATGGGACGATTAATCGTCATCGGCAAAATCGGCCTATTTTTTATCAATCGTCATCGTCAATATATTTATATATATATTTATATTGTACGTATTCAACAATGATCGCTAAAGGATTAGATATACAGAGTGATCGAGAAGTCGCGCACATCAAAATATTCGAGTCTGAATTTAATGGTAAACGGATTAGGTCTATCTGCAACCACTAGATAGCACCACAGGCATTACCTGCAACACACGTAAACGTCATTGTGATTGACTGTGCTCCCATGACGTCTCAGTAGCGTAGAGTTCTTTGACGGGTGAGGATGCTGTTTTCCCAAGAGCAACGAGTGTTTATTCTTGAACAGTATTTAGCTTGTCGTTCATATGCACGTGTTAAAAAGCATGGGGATTTTTGTATACCATATTCGTGTGTTTTGGCTGTTCACGTATCCACTAAGATGAAACCACGCCTCATCCGTGAAGAAGACACGGTCAAGCTCTGCTATTCTACGATTGTCAACAAATGAGCGAAACCATCTGCAGTAGGCCATGCGCTTCTCTTGATCTGGTGTCTTCAATTCCTGAACACAGCGAACATGATATGCACGAAATTTTAACATCTTCATCGCTTTATGGGCACTTCCATATGACAACTGGGAGTTTACTGAAAGTCTCCGCAGGCTCTTTGTAGGCGAACGCAGCATCACTTTCCGAACCTCCGCCAGTTTAGCCGTAGTCAAAATGGTAGGTCTGCCGACTCTTCCTGTCAGCAACAGAACCGTTTTCCCGGAAACGGGCGATTAATCTCGTTATTGTCGAATTATTAGGCACTGCTGCATCCGGATATCTGTCACTAAATGCATTTTTAACACGTGTATATGAACGACAAGCTAAATACTGTTCAAGAATAAACACTCGTTGCTCTTGGGAAAACAGCATCCTCACCCGTCAAAGAACTCTACGCTACTGAGACGTCATGGGAGCACAGCCAATCACAATGGCGTTTACGTGTGTTGCAGGTAATACCTGTGGTGCTATCTAGCGGTTGCAGATAGACCTAATCCGTTTACCATTAAATTCACAGACTCGAATATTTTGATGCGCGCGACTTCTCGATCACTCTGTATAATAGAAGCCTTTATAGAGAATCTTGTTAATAATTTAGAAGGAAAGTCACTATTTAATAATTTACATAAGCACAAATTTTCGTTTCTTTTCTGAAACCTCATCAGGTGCAGGTTTTTGTAAGACTAAAATTAAATTTAATATTAACAATAAAAATCTAAAAAGTAATTTATATTTTAGATTTAAGATTTTTATAGAAATAAGTGGAGTTCAAAATGTTATTTAGAGTGGGATTGATGTTGATTTCACCTTTTTGTCTATTATAATTATTGGTGATTTGAGTAATTATCTTCTGTGTAAATATTTTGAATGTATGAGAGGGGTCATGTTGTTAATGTCAATAGTATGATTATGTGTGGCACGATGTAATGTGAGGGCAGAATTTTGGTTGTCAGTGGTAAGGTCATGTTTATGTTGGTACAGTCTACGGTTAAAATCATGTGTTTCTCCGATGTATAAGGAATTACAATGAAAACAAGGAATTTTATAAACACATTGGAGTATGTTTGTGGGTCGATTTATGTTGTGTCTAAGAATAGCTTTAAGGGGTAAATTTCCTGAAGAGGTGAGTTTAATATTATTGGGTAAGATGTATTTTAATTGTTTAAGAGGAATGTTAGGTATGGGTAAGAAAGAGTTGTTATTAGAGAGGTTATAATTGTGAGGTTGATAAAAGGATTTTTTTGCTTGTTTAAGGGCGCGTTGTATAATGAAATGAGGGTAAGAAAGTTTGTTAAAAATAGAGAAAAGGTAATTAATTTCAGGTTGTAGAAAAGAGAGAGCATATTCTTAGAGCTCTGAGAAATAAGAAAGAAAGTGCTCCTATTTTTGTTTTGGTAGAATGGGATGAAAACCAATGTAATTACAACTTGGGTTGTAAGTAGGTTTGCGGTAAACAGAGAATTGGAGGGTAGAGAGATTATTGGACCAGGTTCATCAAGGAATGGTAGGGAATTATTTTTAGAAGTTTCAATAGTGAATTTAATGTTAGGGTTAATAGTGTTGAGGAAACCAAGTATATTATGTGGATTAATGTTGGAAGGAATAGATGCAAAAATGTCATCCACATATCTGTACCAAGTAACATTAGTGAGAATGTGGTTAGGGAAAATATAATAAATTTCAAGAAGTTCCATGAAAATATTACTTAATACAGGAGAAAGGGGAGAACCCATACTAAGTCCGGCTATGACAGGCTGGACACCTGGTGATGTCGCGACGGAGTTATGTTCCAGGGTGAGTAGGATTAATTGTTTTAAAATATCAGTCCAGTGGTGGTGTCAGAGGAAGATGTTAGAATGATGGAGAATTGAAGAGAGTGAATTGTGCCCTACCTACTCTATGAGGATGATTTGGTTTTGTGTGGCGAATCTGAGAGAGTTTGAGAGGATTGGTAGAGAGATTTGGCAGGGTGTGTAAAAGAAGATGTTTGAAGGTAAACGTAGATAAGAGTAAGGTTATGGTTGTGAGAGAGGACAGTCCTCGGCGTGAAGTTGTGTTAAATGGTGAGCAGCTGGAACAAGTGTCTGAGTTTAAATTTTTAGTATATATGTTGGATGAAAAGGGAACGGATGATGCAGAGTGTAGTAGGAAGTTTGTGAATGGCAGGAAGGTGGCTGGTGCAATTAAATCGTTGGTGAGTGTAAATCAGAGTTGGCAAAAAAACCATTTTTTAAAAAGCCCAGTGGGCCCGGGTTTTTTCACCTAAAACCCGAAAAAACCGGGAAAAATTGTTTTTTTTTTTTTTTTTTCAATTTTCCTTTCTTTTTCAGCAATAGCTGCAATTTCATATTAATATAATTGTTTGTTTTAAATTTTGCTGTTATTATAAGTTTGATTATAACAATAATGCCAAGGACTCTTGGATCCGGAAGAAAACTAGGAAATGAATGGACTGAAGTTCTGAATGTCTAAGGCACCAGCAAAGTAAAATGTAAATATTGCAGTGATGAAATTAACAATAAAATTGAAAGAATAAAAGTGCATCTGAAAAAATGTTGCAAGCGCTTGTCATATTCTGGCAAATCTAGTGAATCAAGTGCTAATACAACCGTTGAAAGTATGGATCTTACAGATGTAGAAGAAAGGGATTCACCTACTTTTTCGATGGCTGCAAGACATTCGACAATGAAAACATGGTTATCTGTATCTGACACATCAAAAACTCAAAAGAAATTATCTAAATATACCATTAAAATGACAACTGCACAAAAAGAAATTCTTGACCAAAAAATATCAGTTTTTTTATGCTAACAACGTCTCATTTTTAAGTGTTGAATTGAAGTACTTTGTTGAAATGATACAAGCCTTAAGACCTGGTTACTCCCCACCATCTCGAAGAAATCTAGCAGGTCCACTTTTGGACACGGCTTATATATATATATATATATATATATATATATATATATATATATATATATATATATATATATATATATATATATATATATATATATATATATATAGGGGAGGTATGGGGGATATGAATTAGCCGGATAGCTGGATACCGGATATCCGGCTGGATATCCGATATCCGGCCGGATATCGGATAGTGAATTAGCCGGATAGCCGGATACCGGATATCCGGCAGTCTGTTATATAGCGTCGGGCGGGGTGACTAAATAAAAAAAAAAAAAATTTTCATCGTGGTAGTACTACAAGTTTTATTTAGATTATCTTTAATTCTAGAGAGTTTTTATATTTTTAAAAAATATAATAAATTAGTATATAAAATGTCCTTAAATAGAATTTCACATTTGAAAAATGCGAGTTTTTTTTAACTTTGTTTTAAATGAAAAGTTATGGACAGATTTTAATTATATATTTTTTCAGTGTATACAGTTAAGTATGTTAGCTTTAAACTGGCAAACTAAATTTTTGTTCCAAACAGTGCATAGTGGTTAAATCGCTGGGCCTAACTTGGCCCGATTCATCCCCCCCATAAAAATTGATGATGGGGTGAATTGGGCCACCATTGTTATTCTTATTTTATGTAGCCTATTATTGACATTTTTATTACGTATAGCTAATTTAAATATAATAAACAGTTACTTA
The DNA here is from genome assembly GCA_015478945.1 of Trachelipus rathkii. Lineage (NCBI taxonomy): Eukaryota > Metazoa > Arthropoda > Malacostraca > Isopoda > Trachelipodidae > Trachelipus > Trachelipus rathkii. The sequence continues at coordinate 14,287 of JABUQX010011587.1, read as the reverse complement.
CTAATTTAAATATAATAAACAGTTACAGTAAAAATTAAAATAAAAAATGAAATTTATATGGAAAATATGAATTCCAAAAAGTGTCAATTTGTCCCATGAATGGGGTGAATTGGGCCACCACATTTTTATTCTTATTTTATTTATCATTATTGAAATTTTAATTACTTATTACTAATTTTAATATAATAAACAATTTCAGTTAAGAAAAAATTAAAATATAAAATTGAATTTAATAAAAGAGGAATTTAAAAAGATGGCCCAATTCACCCCACAATGGTGGTCCGATTCACCCCTTCAAACTGAGTCTAAATGATCTTTATTTAAACTTTTAATAAAAACTATATTATTATAATTATTATTATTTTGTGTGATTATGACCTACTATAGGACCTTTATTTTCAAAAAAACAAAAAGTGTATTAGGGGAAAGTGGGGAGACGAAGTTATACCTAAAGTGGCCAACGTCACCCCGCCCGACTCTATACCGGGATATATATATATATATATATATATATATATATATATATATATATATAGAGAAAATAAAGTATATATATATATATATATATATATATATATATATATATATATATATATATATATATATATATATATATATATATGGCCAGTCTCCAGATTAGGTGCCCCCTGTATCTAAAAAAAAAAACACTATATCTACATAAAAACTTAATATATTTTTGAATTCAGCGTACATTGTAATGCAAGAACTAAAAAAAAAAATTAATAATTATTAATTTTAATAAATAACTCCAAAAAATATTATAATCGGACAATCTCCTCAGAGATGCTCTGTATTAGATGAAATTATTTGGAGACTGTTAAAACAAAATGGATTTTAACATCCGAACTGTAAACATGGCTTTTGAACATAGAGAGCCATTCGAAAAGAAAGCAAACAAGGAGGAACACGAGAGCAGGAGGTTTGCAAAGACTATTGACTGATCCTACTTTTGTATTTTGGCGCACCGTTTTTCGCCATATAATGCAACACGTAGATTATTTCTATAATAAAATTCAATCAAGAAATCCAGACGTAGTTCTCATAAAACAAGCTGTGAGTGAACTACAATTAGAATTAGTTTAGATTAGAAACAGTATGACCACCATAATGGACTACCATAATTGAGGGAACGTATGATGTTTCCAATTACTACGAATTAAAAAAGCTACTGAGTATTGAGTTGCATTTAAAAAGACTAACTGTTTATCCATTTTTTAACATCTTGAGACTCAAATCTGAACTTGAAGTTATATATTGTTGAGAAGATTTCTATTCTCGGAAAGGAGCTCTTGATTCTTTTAACTACATTATGGAAAAAGGAACAGATCTGACTTTTGAAGAAACATTAAAGTTGCTAAAAATTTTAATAACTACTCCAATGTCATCTATTGAAGCTGAAAGATGCTTTTCTAGATTAAAAAGAATTAAAACCGTTATTCGAAATACAATGGGACAAGATAGACTGAATGCCCTCGTTGCGCTTGCAACTGAAAGATATATTGTCCTCAATTGTTTTTTTTGACATCTTGTGATTGACTTATATGCAAGTCAAAAAACGACAAGAATGGACTTCAGATACAAATTTCAAAAATTTACAATTTAATTATAAAGTAAGCAATTTATTATTTTCATATTTTATTTTAAATCATTCGGAATAGGTAACTTTTTTAATGTAATTGTATTACCGTACGAAGTAGAATAATGCCAGAGTTGGCTAACCTGTAGTAAAAAATGCGATATATATATATATATATATATATATATATATATATATATATATATATATATTAATATATATCTATATATGATTTCTATATATATATATATATATATATATATATATATATATATATATATATATATATATATATATATATATATATATGTTAGATATATATATATATAAAGTATATAAATATATATATATATATATATATATATATATATATATATATATATATATATATATATATATATATATATATATATATATATATATATATATATATATATTGTGAAATCGCACACCCATCCATTTCTACCACGAGTCGCCACTGATATATATATATATATATATATATATATATATATATATATATATATATATATATATATATATATATATATATATATATATATATATATATATATATATATATATATATATATATATATATATAATTTTTTTATTTTTTTTATATTTTCACAAACGAGGAAGAACCTACTAGGGAAGTAATTATCCGGTTATCCGGCCGGATAACAATGATATCCGGCCGGATACCGGATAGTCAAAAACTTGGCCGGATAGGCCGGATACCGGATAGTTGCCGGATATCCGGCCCATCCCTAATATATATATATATATATATATATATATATATATATATATATATATATATATATATATATATATATATATATATATATATATATATATATATATATATATATATATATATATATATTAATTTATAAAGAGATTATTCTTACCGTTTTTTTTATGTAGTTTCTTCTTCTTGTTGCTTGTAGGTTCGTATTTTATTTGTTTTATATGTCTTGTCTATTTCTTCATTTCTTCTTTTATGATTCCTTTTTATTTATTCCTTATTATTTATGTGTCTTTGTCCTTTATCTTTTGTTTATTTCTTTGCTCTTTAACTAACTTCTCAATATTATTCAAAATACTATAGAAACTTTTTATAACTACTTTTATAAAGTCTTATAAATTATAAATTAATCTCAAACTTGACTTATTAAATTTATTAATCTTTTTATAAACCTGTAAATCTTATCTGACTGAAAAGGAGAAGAATGATTATGTATTATCATTCTTTTTCTTCCTCTAATTTCTTTTCTTGACATCCTTTCTCCCATCGTTTTTTATATAATTGATTAATATGTTTTTCTTTCCAAATTCTTTTGTTAATCCATCTGCTACTTGTTGTGCACCAGGAATCCAAGTAATTTCATATTTTTCTACTTCAGCTAGAATACTCTTCAATGCTGCAATGTCTATTCTTAGATTTCTGTTCTTAATTGCTGTATTGGATTCTAAAGCTTTCTTTATTGAGTGATTATCTGTTTTTACTTCAATTTTTAGTGTTTCACTTGTTATTTCCTTCCATACTTCTCTTATATAATTGACTTCCTCACGACATTCAAGCAATGCCACCATTTCTGCTTCCATCGTTGATCTTACAATTCTGTGTGCTTTCTTCGATTTCCAACTTATAACATTACTATTTTCTAATGTAGTATCCTTTATAAATATAATATAGCCGACTTGTGTGCTTCCATCTTCTATATTTCCAAACGATGCATCACTATAACATATTATCATCCGTTTGTTGCTTATTGGTTTCATTTTTATTTCTACACATTCATTTTTCAATTTATTAATCCTTTTTATAATCTCTTTCATATCTGTATTGGTTGCATTATTATTCTTTCTTGACATTTTACTGACAAAAAATGATAAATCTGGTCTTGTGTGTTGGGATATCCAATTTAGACTCCCATTCAGAGACCTATATAATGTCATCTCTTCCTTTTCTAATTTTCTTTCTTCTCTATCTGAATATTCCTCCTGTGACACTACTTTTAAATCCTTAATATAATTTATTTGGCTTAGAATTATTTCATTATTTTCCTCTTTTATATCAATACCAATGTATTTAAACATTTTTTCTTCTACATTACCCATTGTAAATCTTTTACTTAATTCCTTTATCATTTTATTGTGAAAAGTTTCCGATCCAGCAAACATCAAATCATCAACATGGATGCACAATATTCCTTCTAGTTGTTTACCAGACCTATAATGATAGATGGTAGGGTCGTATATATTTTGTACCATGCCTTGATTATTTAAAAATTCCTTCATTGATAGATACCAGGCCACTGCTGCATCCTTTAATCCGTAAACAGTTTTCCTTAATTTCCATATTTTCTTTGTTTTCGCTTCTGGTGGAGGTTGTAAAAAGACTTCTCTCTTCATTTCCCTACCTTGTAGGTATGCTGTTTTTACATCTAGTGTTCTAACTTGCCATCCATATGCCTGAGTAATATTCATAAAAATCTTTATAGTATCCGGGGTACATGTAGGTGCCTCTAAGTGTCCATATACTTTTTCTTCGAATCCTCTTGCCACAAGTCTCGCCTTTGTAATTGTTTTTCCATTTTTATTTTTTTCTGTTACTATCCATCTTGTGGATACTAATTTTCTGTTCTTATTATCTCTCACAATTTCTTCATAGACGTTGTTATTTTTCCAACTTATTAATTCATTTTGTTTTGCATTTTCAACCTCTTCCTCAAGTAAAGTTGCATAATAATTTGTAACCTCTTCTTCTTGATCACCTTGATTCTCTTCTTCTTCTTCAGTACTGTACTCTCTTTCATTAACATCTTCTTCACTTTGGTCATCTTCTACAGGGACATCTTCATTAATTAATGCTATTTGGTCATAGTCATTCAAGTTTATCCATTTATAACTTTCATCATCCAGGTCTTGGACATTATAACAAGAAGAGTACTTTTTACTTTTTGCTTTTCCAGCTCTGCTCAAAATCTTGATTCTATATCTCAATCCACTTTCTTTATTTCTTATCTCATAAATTTGATATCTTTTTATTTTTAGTCTATCTTGTTTTTCTTTTCTATCTTTTGTTATTGTCAAATATTCTTCTTCATCATCTGTTTCTGATTCTGAATCTTCTTCTACAATGGTGTCTTGTTTTTCTTCACCTTCCTCTGATTCCGATAAGTCATGGTTTATATCCTCATTATTGTTGTTGGTTAATTCACACTTATTTATTCTTGTTATGTGAACTCTAGCTATTTCATGAATGTTCCCTCCATGTTTTACTATAACTGTCTTTCCTTCTTTTCCAATTACCTTTGCAGGTCCTCTCCATTCCTTTGCATTATTTCTTTTATAATAAACAGTGTCTCCTATCAGTGACCTTTCAATAGGATGTTCTCTTATTCTCTTTCTTAATGCCCTTTTTATTTTTTCTGAGGATTCATGTTCTATATGATGTTTTCTAGCTTCTGATATAGCATTCATCACGTTTCTCATCATTTCATCTTCTTCTATATGATCAATCAAAACTGGATTACAATCTCGTTCATCTACGTAGTTCTGTATAATATTGTTTCTACCAAATACTAACTGATTTGGAGAATAACCATTAACATTAGTTAATTGATTCTTTGCGTAAACACTCCATTTTAAGCTTTCTTCTTTACTGAATCCATCCTCTCTTAACTTATATATTGACTCCTTTATTAAACCAACATATTTTTCACATAATCCGTTGCTAAAAGGGCTTTCTCTTGCTGTACTCTTCAATAATATGCTGAATTTCGTACAGAAATATTCCATATCATTATTTTGGAATTCCCTTCCTGCATCCGACATTATTATCTTTGGTGCTCCAAAGTATGTTACCCATTTATCTAATATTTTTTCTATAATTTCCTTACTGGTTTTTCCATTTAACCACTCAGCTTGAACATATCTTGTTGCTGTATCTATCATTACAATAAATTTATGATTCTTTATCTCTCCTATATCCATCTGTAATAAATCACAAAATTTGTGTGCCATTCTCAATCCAACTATTGGATGTGGTGGTGTTGGTTTAAATTTTTGACACGTCTTACAATCTTTAACAATTTGTTCTAATTCTTCCATTACCCTTATATAACTTATATTTGCCTTACCTTACATTACTTTGCATTACCTTATATTTGAATATATTTTTCTAATTGATCCATGAGCAAATTGGAGATGTAGTTTTAATACCAGGTGGGTTTTTTGGTCTGGGCCATTCGTGCCAACCCTGATGTAAAGGGACCATGTCTTGAGTGTGCTAGGGTCTTACATGGGGGTATGTTTTTTAATGATAATGTTGAAAATTACCTAAGATACTGTAATTAATGTCATATTCAAAAGCTATAAGTAGCGGAGTAGCAGCACTTCGTTACTTTTCCTTTCAAAGAAATAGAATAACAATAACGGAGTAACAATAACGGAACTACTTTTTTGAGTAACGATGCCCATCTCTCTCTCTCTCTCTCTCTCTCTCTCTCTCTCTCTCTCTCTCTCTCTCTCTCTCTCTCTCTCTCTCTCTCTCTCTCATATATCTCTCTCTCTCTCTCTCTATATATATATATATATATATATACATATATATACATATAAAGATATATAGTATATATAGATATATATATATATATATATATATATATATATATATATATACATATATATATATATATATATATATATACATATATATATATATATATATCTAAATAGACGTTAATTTTAATGTTAATATATATATATATATATATATATATATATATATATATATATATATATATATATATATATATATATATATATATATATATATATATATATATATATATATATATATATATATATATATATCCTGAGCCTGTTTCATAATTTTTGGAGGCACCGGCACCGCCTACAATCATAGCAGCGGCTCTGGCACCACCAAAAATCCTTCAGCTCCTGGCTCCGGGCACAGCCTCCCCAGCCCTGCTCACTACTATACATCAACAAGGTAAAAACCCTCATGCAAAACCCTAGCGCACTCAATACTTACTCCCTTCACATCTACCACGAATTTAGTTACACCTGCCACTTACCTACCATTCACAACGTTCCTACTACATTCTGCATAATCCGTTCCCTTTGATTTAATGTATATATCCTAAATATTTAAAC
>JABUQX010011586.1:0-34812 GCA_015478945.1 Trachelipus rathkii | reverse complement strand
TTAGATATGCTAGAATGGAAGAGAGTACGATCAACCGTAGAGGCAACAAGGCGAATGAATTTCTGGGTTTGAGGGTAAGAGCTATGAGGAGAGGCTGAAAGGGTTAGGAATGTTTCATGTAGCAAAGGCGATTTCTCAGAGGACATGATTACAAGTCTACAAAATATTTACATCTATTGATAACATAGAGACCAATAAATTTTCCATAGTAGAACATGGACAGGTGACCAGGGCATAATAAAGACAAAATTAAGAAGAAAGAATGCCATCTTGATATAAGAAAGCATGCATTCAGTAATAGGGTTGTTAAAATTTTGGAAGTCTGCCAGAGGAGGTTGTTGAGGTGTGGACTCGATTGCAAACATTTAAGAAACGGTTAGATTCGTTTATGAATGGGTTGGGTATCATATTAATATATCAAGGCGAAGCCAAATTGGCGGGTTTAGGTTCCATAGCACGTTATTGTTTAGATGGCAGTGACGAATCGTACAAACTTTACGCCCGCGGATGGTGACCTATGTATAAAGGATCCGAGTGAACCGGTGCGAGTGGAGTGTGGCCGACGGCTAAACCGGCTAAAAGTGACTGAAGGCGAACTAACTAACGTAAAGAAATAAACACCACTATCTCTACTCTAATTACAGCGAGCATGTTTGGGTAGTGGTTTGACTGGGAAGTCTCCGTAGGCCCATGTGGCTTTTACTGTTCTATATCCTAATGTCTAATGTCCTAATATGCGTGGGGAGCTAGTTACCTAGGCTACATATCCACATCAGTTTAACCAGATTTATAAAGTCAGTCTTGCACTACATCTGTTTTATGTATGGGCTTGTGTTCTAACCTCATAACATTTTTGCACTACATCTTTTTGTGTATGAGCATGTTTTCAATCTTCGTTACGATTTTGTGATGCTGGTAAATATTGAACAGTGGTATATCAAATTCTGTGTGAAACATAACAAGTCTGCAACTGACACATTTGCTTCTTTAAACAAAACTTATGGGGATGCCACTTTATTAAGAACTATGGCTTTTAAGTGGCCCAAAGCTTTCAAAGAGGGCCGAGAAAATGTTGAAGACGACCCTCGTTGTGGAAGACCAATCTGTTAACAATCAATGAAAATGTGGAAGTTGTTAGAGCTGTGATGGAGAGAGACCGCTGGTTCAGTGTCAGAGTGATTGCAGAAGAAACTGTTTTGGATAAAAATGCAGTTCATAGAATTTTAACAAACAATTTGCACAAGCAAAAAGTTTGCGCAAAGCTATTGTCGAAAAACTTGCCTGTGGAGCAGAAAGCAAACAGGGTAAAAAATTTTCAAGATTTACTTGAAAGACTTGAAATGGAGCACAATTTTTTGGAAAAGTTATAACAGGCCATGAATCATGGATTTTTGAATACATCCTGAAACCGAACAGCAAAGTGCGGAATGACACACAAAAAATTCTCCTCATCCAAAGAAAGCACATATCAGCAAGTTCAAGGTGAAAACACTGATTAGTTTTTTTCAATAGCCATGGTATTGTGCATGAGGAATTTGTACCTTCAGGACAGACAGTTAATCATGTCTTTTACAAAGATGTCTTGGAACTTCGAAAACGAGTTCAGCGAATCAGAACAGACATTGCAGACGATTGGGTGCTGCATCACAATAATGCGCCATCTCACAATGCGCTCTCAATTATAGAATTTATGGCGAAGAAAAACATTCAAGTACTTCCACATCTTGTAATTTCAGGCAAGTCCAATATATAATTAAATATGATATCAGTACACTTACTTTTGGAACATTATATATAGGGTTGGGAAAAAAAAACGTTTTTTCAAATCGTGTTTTTTTCAAGAAAACATGTTTTTTCATGTTTGTTTCATTTTTTTCAGTTTTTTTGAATAAATGTATTTTTAAAAATATAAAGAGGCTAATATGATATTTCACTTGAGTATTTTCATTTTTCAAATATAAGGATACTTGAAATTAAACAAATATTCCATTATGATTTATAAAATAGCAGAACTACCTTTCTATTATATTTTATCAATTGTTTTTGTTACAATTTACAACAGGTTGTAGCCTGCAGACTGCTGTTTGTAGGCTTCTACTTACTAATTTAACTATGTATTTTACATTTGTATCATATAATCATATTTATAATTTACTTTTAAATATTAATGTATATTATATTTATATAGAATGAGTCTGAATGACAAAACTCAAAAGTGACTTAAGGGATGCAAATGAAATAATAAAAATATTGAAATTAAAATTATACCAAGATTGTAAATGAAGGAGGATGAGTGAATGACTAAATTAAATATTTGGCTTTGGAATATCAACTTTTGATTCACTAATCACTAGTCCCCACTCCCCAGTCACTACTGAGTACTGACTACTGTGCTTGTGACAACTGTCAACCTCATTATCACTGGGCTCATCCAGCGGGATCAGCCACATTTAATTTTGATATGACTGAAAAGTCTGATATCTCAGTATGAAGTATCGTGTGAGAAGGACAGTGGTGAAGGAGCAGAGGCAGTAACAGGACTCTTAAGCTTATTTCGCCTTAGGCATTAATCATCTCTCTCAGTTGGCCAAATTTTCAGAATTATCTAGTTCTATATTATGAGCAATAAATACTAGTTTTTGCAACGTCTACACAACAAAAGTTATATTTCATGTGAGGGCCTTTGCTACCTTTTATTTCCTTAAAAAGTACAGTCACACGACTTCCCTTTGGTTTGCCCACATGGCATTTTCTAAATTCTATTAAATAATTATTTGATAAAAAATGTTACTGGAAAGCTGAAACAGAGTAATTAAACATTAATGAAGCCACAAACAAAATATGTATTTCAAAATTCAGAACATAAAAAAAATATGGAAAACCCATAAAAATATTGAACACAAACTCAGGGGCTTCCACCTTGTAGGAAATTGAACCAAAAAAATGTCCAAATTAGAGCATATTTGCTAAAATTTATAATAATTTGTTCAAACATGTAAATTCAAAAACATAATTGAAAAAAAAAAATGAAAAAAACAAATTTTTACTTGTTTTTTCATAAAAAAAAAAAACGTTTTTTTTTGGAAAAAAATGAGCTTGTTTTTTTTCCTTTCCCAACCCTAATTATATATATATATATATATATATATATATATATATATATTATATATATATATATATTATATTATATATATATATATATATAATATATATATATATTATATATATATATATATATATATTATCACGAGGGGCGGGCACTTCCGCTCTTTAGTCCCCTAGTCCGCTAGTCCGCTCCGATAAAAGGGTTTGGCAAGGAGGGGAGGGGGACAAATTTTTTTTTTTTCAGGGGAGAAACCGAAAACTTCAATAACTCAAGAATAATTTACGCTCTTTGTTCCGCACCCTTTCTGAAAAAATGAAGTAAAGTACTTATTAAGAATTCTTATTGTTATATAAAGAAATATAATTTATATTTTAAGCTTATAACTAATTATACTTTTAGTCTAAGGACTTATTGTTTTTTAATAATGTAAACTTCCAAAACCAATCTCAACCTCCTTAATGGTACCATTATATGATAAATAACATTTAAATTAATTAATATAGAACTGAATGGCCTGATTACCCTCATTCTATAGCTTAATTAATTATAACTATTACTATAATAAACTAGGCAATATCTATATCAATTCTGTGTAAAAACAAATAGTATATATATATATATATATATATTATATATATAATATATATATATTAAGAATATATATATATATATATATATATAAATATATATATATATATATATTAGATATATATTATATATATATAGTGACTGGGGGGAAGTCATGACAGGCCAAAAATGGCTTAAAACATGAACGCTTGATATTAATATAAAGTAATTGAGATTTTGGCCAAGTAAGTGTATGAGTAATAGTCCAATCCTTTAACTTTAGAAAAATGTAAAAAAACAATATGGTTCCCCCTTAGGCTGAAATAGCACATGCTGAAGTAGAGTGATCACTTTTCAGACCTCAAAAGTTCAAACACAAGGTTTTAATTTTCTCCTATTTACGGAAGAAAATCAGTACAGAAACCGAAATTTGGGTTAAAACGTGAACAGTTGGGGTTCAGCTATTAGCCAATGGGAAGCATAGTTCATATACCATCCCTCAAAAAGGGGGGGGTGTTCACCTTTTGCACCTAGCAGGTTTTAAATATGAATGAAATTTTGTTCATATTATACCCCAAGTGTTGTTTCACCTCTTACCCCAAAAGCTGTTCACGTCTTACCCTGTTCACGTCAGACCCCTCCCCTCCTTGGACGTGGCCTAAGGGCTGCTCCAATCAACTCGGTAACACCAGGAATCGATTCGCAGACCCTTTAAACATAGGAGTAGACACCAAGTTCAACTCTGTAGCTCAAAAGATAAAAAAGCGGCATACTTGCACTAAAAAAAGGGGGGTAGGGGAAATGTCTATTACTAACTCATACTAGGAGTGACTCAATCACCTTAAAAACCACACCAATCAACTCCCCATACCTTATAACATAGGGTAGACACCAATATTAGGCTGTTATTCTTCGCAATTAGACATGTCATTCTAGAAGTGAGCAGAAAAGGGGGTGGGGTGGGGTACTACTTCTCAGAGAAGCATCTAGCACCTTATAATACACACCAATCGGACTCCCCATACCTTATAAACATAGGGAATACACCATATTAGGTGTATCTTATGATGTAGTTACGCTTACTAGAAGTGCTAGAACCAGCTGGGCTGGTTCGGCGTTTCTAGCCATCATTTCAAAAAAAAAAAATTAGTAATTTCAATTTATTATTTAATGTTAGTTTATTTAGGCCTATAATTAACATTTATTTACAATATTGAAAGGTACAAGCCTTTTTTTGTGGTAAAATAGGTGTCCATGTTGTACCCCACATTGTTCTTCGATTTGCACCTTTTGGGTGTAAAACATGAATTGAGGTTTTTCCCCAATAATTTTTTTAAAAAACAAAATTAATAAAAAATAACTATCAGGATATTTTGCACAACTACTAATATATTAGCTATATCATATTTTGAGATTTTCAAAAAAATTTAAATTCTAGACAAGAAGAGTGTTTTTATGAAATATTCACGACTTCACCCCAGTCTATATATATATATATATATATATATATACGGTATATATATACCGGTATATATATATATATATATATATATATTATATATATACATATATATATATATTATTTTTTTTAGATATTATATATATATTTATATAGATTAAATATGAATATATGAGGCCTATATATATATATATATATAATATATATATATATATTTTAAATTATATATATATAAATATATATATATAAAATATATATATATATATTATATATAAACTATATGCTTAATTTTACCTTTCGGCAGCAGAAAAATAAAAACTAAGTCCACCGATATTTTATGGGAATTAACGATACATTTGTTGATATTGTAATATTAAATCGATTAGTTGTAAATCGATTATTTGTATTAGATATGATAAAATACAAAACCAGGTGTTGCCAATTTGGTGCATTTGCAATAATCTAGGCGTTATTGCTACTTAGGGCAAAATTTTGTGCATTTTGCAATAGATCTAGTAAGTTTATTGCTACTTTAGTGCAAAATTTTACTGCGTTTTATTGCTTATTTAGTATTTTTGTTTTTTTGACCAAATCCTGCATTTGCAGTTTTTTTAGATAAATCTGGTGCTTTCAAATATTTTCAGTTGGCAACACTGTAACAAAACTTCGGATTCAGTATTGGTTCAAACTTTGTATTCGTCGGTTATGTTAAGTGGAGTTGTCAGCGTAAGTTTAGAAATGAATGTTAGTGATTTGTTTCATATATGCCAAAACGATTGGAGTTTGCTAGTTTTTTTAGCATTGTTTTATTTTTTACAACATGTAACAGTACCAAAGGTATCAATGTACGTTGATTTTAGTCCAAAAGAGGCTAACTGGTTTAACTTTTTCGTGATTTATATATATATATTACTATATATAATATAATAATATATATATAATATATATATATATATATATAGTTATATATGTATATATAGTATATATATATTAAGATGGTATTCAATTCTTTTCTTCCCATCTCGTTTCAGTAAGGTAAAAAATTGTGATATTAAAGAAAAATTAAAGCAAACAAAACAAAACAAAAGACATTGTGAATAAAGAAGCGAAGAAATACAATAAAATAAGAACAAATAGTGAAGATCCTTAGTGAATAGGAGAAAATAATTAAAGAAGTTTAAGCAACATCAACCACAGAAGGAAGCTCGAAGAGAAAAGGAAAATCCTTTTTCCCTTTATTAAAAGGGTAAGCGAAATTTAATTGATTTATAGCATATAGAATATTTATAATATTGTGAAACTGTTACTAGTATGGTAAAGTAAAGATCAGTAAAGGAGGAAAGATTGAGGTTATAGGTAGAGAAGTAGAATGGGAAGATGATAGTGAAGGAGTAATAAGTTAATAAATTCAAATTTTTGTTGACAGGAACGGGTTGAGGAACTAATTAAGAATCAGAATCATCGTTCATCAACAATTGCAGCAGATTTCTTTTGGTTTATCAACCAGAGCTTAAAAACTTTGCCAACAACAAGCCGAAGTAACGGACTAGTCGTTCTTCGCACAATAAAAGCCAAACAACATCTGTCATGGCACCTATTAAGGTAAACCAATAATAAATTGTGGTTTTCGCTTAAAAGTATAAAGTACATTGCTGCCTTGATCAGTATTATTATTATTGTTATTATTATTATTATTATTATTATCATTATTATTATTATTATTTTTATTATCATTATTATCATTATTATTATTATCATTATTATTATTATTATTATTATTATTCCTATTATTATTATTATTATTACTATTCTTATTGTTACTATTCTTGGTGTCTTGCTATCATAACAAAGTATATAAAAAGGATACTGACAAAAAGGTACCCGCCAGTCCAGATCAAAGTTACCTCATCTTTTCATCTTTCACCCTCATTCTTCATTTCTATCCCCCCCCTCTTTCTTTTTCATTTTCATCCATCACTCATATCCCCATTTCTAAAGGAATATAAATGCAAGCAAATATTTTGTATAATACCAAATGAGAAAATTTTTCCTTTTATAACATTTATATATATATTATCTTTATCGTTCATTTATTCTTTATAAATCATTATTTTTTTTATATATTTGTGGATATATATATGTATACATATATATATTCGGGGAAATCCCATAATAATAAATAGATAGGGTTGTAAAAAGAAAAGACTGGGTAAACTTAATAAACAAAATTTTTATCATAAATGTTTTTGAGTATCATTAGCCCGTTGGTGGTCGTCCGAGTAAGTTGAAAATAACAAAGGTGTTTGGCCATTCGGTGAGTAACGATCAATCCTCATGCTACTATTTAAAATTGACTATATCTGTAATACTGACATCTTGATATCAGAAGTCTTGTAGAGAACAAATATTTTAGCGCTTGTATTTTTATAGGAATTAGTGCAAGGAGTGGACGTTGAAGGAAAGTAAAGATAGAAAGAAATCGGAAAGACCAACTTTCAAGTAATAAAAAAAACACACAAAACAAACGGGCCGAACCAGAAGCGAAGTAAAGAGAGGAGAGTAACTATTCAAGATTATTTAGACAAGAAAGAAATATACAATCATTAACGGAATCAGGTAAAGAAAGAGCAGAGTACTTAGCAGAGCAACGATAAAAACGAAATTTCCACTGCGCATTTCAATTACATATATTCATCTTTATTTCCCACAGCACAAGGAAGATCGCGCAGACTTCGAGGAGCGACATCGGTTCCCAGGGCTGGGCTCTTCCAGAAGATTGCAGAACTACACCCCGATTGAAGGCTGGTGAGTAAAGCAATTTATCTATTGTGGTGGGAACGAAAACCTACCACATAAAGTGGTAGCAGAGCGTAGTTGTTCTGCTGAGGAGAAGACTAGCTCTGCCGCTGAGTGTAGATAAAAGCTCAGCCGCCACTGTCATCAACAACAGACGTCAGCATGACGACGGACGGTATGAATGATTTGGTGGATGGAGACAAGTCAGGGAAGACTGAAGGAGGATATACTCCATCGAATGATGATGTTCAACCACCCAACCGAAATGAGAACCAAAATAGTCAGAATGGAGTCCCGGGTCCTGCAATGGTAACAGTGGATTCTAAATTCCTGCAGGACATTCTCAAACAGAATAGCGAAATGATGGACAAAATGACCACGTTGATGGCCTCAATGGGGGTCGACAGAAAGCCAAAGAAGGTGATACCACCAGGAAAATTTAGATTGGAGACAGGTGAGACCATGGTCCAATTCCTTGATAGATTCGAACATTACTGTGAGACGCAGTATCCTGGATCAGCAGAGGGTATGGTTGCGTTGTTGGGGAGTCATCTTCAGGGCTCTGCCTTGGAAGCTTATAACGTTGTGGCATCAACATCGGCCGAATATGGATTAGTAAAATCCCAACTCTTGCAGTGGTTCAGGGAACAATTGAAGAAAAAGACCAACACTGAGCCCGCTGAGTTTAACAAAGCTAAAATGCAAGATGGTGAAGATGTTCCACTGTTTGCTTTGCGATTGTTGGGGTTGGCTCAGCGAGCGTTCCCTGGAAACGAAGTAAGGAAGATGCCCATCGTCAGAGAAAAGTTAATGGATAGTGTGCCAGAAACGGTTAAGATCAGGGTTGAAGATGCGTTGATGGGAGTGGAAGTTACTCAAGGTTTTCGGATTCCTTGGGAACAATTAGTGATTATGGTGGACAAAGTTTATCGAGGACAAGCAAAGAAAGAAAATCAGGTAATAGAAGTTGTGGACTTAACAAAGTCTTTACAAATGTCTGCCATCCCATCGCAAATGCAACAAGTGCCCCACACGTATGGTAACTATGAAGGAATGTGCTGTTGTAAAAGAACCCAAATGCAATCGTCGCCCCAGGCTGAGGGATATTCGGGAAGTTACCAGACTGCTGCCGTGGTTCCCAGAGATGTACCTCAAAGAACCACTAATAACAATTATCCACCACAGAGATATAGTCAACCAGCAGGAAACATTCCATCGAGAGAATTTAGAAATGGACAAAGATCAGGTCAAAGCTATCAACAGCGAAACAACAATAATGGTTCATCAGTTCCCATCTGCAGTCATTGCAGAAAGAGGGGTCACACCATGAGTGATTGTTGGACTCGGCCCTTGTGCATGTATTGTGGCAAGAGAGGCCATTTGATTGAGGAATGTTATTTGGAGCAAAACCGGTGTTTGAGATGCAAGGAAGTAGGTCACCAGGTAGGAAATTGCCCAAATAGGGGAGGACAAACTGCGAAACCCCAAATAACGTGTCCCTATTGCCAAGGGGATCATTTAGGTAAGGACTGTACACAGCGTTCGGGAAACGAAGGGTCTCTGGCATGGAAGGCTTCATGTCAGAGGCAACAGCAACAGCAACCACCACAGCCAAAGTAATAACAAATGAAATGGGTTCATGGGGGATCACTATAGAAGAGGAGGATCCTGGAGAGTCACGGAAAAATCCTCACAACCACTATTGTTATCCAGCAACATCGTATCCAGTATCCCCAGTGCCAAGGGCGGAAGATTCCCCAGAATCGACATCAATAGAGCCAGAATCACCAGTGACTGCGACCTGCACCATAGAAAATGACGAGGTAAAACAAATAGAAATATCGGTTAGAGTAGATCAACCTGTTAGATTAGAAACTAATACTGAGAGAAAAGAATCTCTCTGGGGAAAAGTAATAGAGAAAAAGAACGAAACGGAGGAGTGGCCACCAGAAACCATCATCAGATATCATATTATAAAAGCTCCAGAGAAGACCCTTATTGTGCAAGTGACGCTCGTGGATCAACCACCAATGGAACCGATTATCGCGTTTGTAGACACCGGAGCGGAGGTAAGTTTGATATCGGCGGGTTGTTTTCATTTATTGGATAAGAAAGTAAGCCCTATTTTTCCCACCGCGTTTAGAGGGGTTACTGGGTTAGGTAATGTTAGGTTTCCCGTGTTAGGAGAAGTTACAATCGCCCTAAGATTGTCCACTAATTATGTCCTGAAGCCGAGTCGCTTTGTTGTGGTCCCAGACCAACTAACTGAGTATGATCTGGTTTTGGGGTACGATATTTTAAAGCAGGAACATCTGTTGCCAGATTTGTACCATCGGGAATTAGTCATCAGGCGTGGAAATTATGTGCAAACCGTAGCAGTGGACATGAGACAGGGATTGCCCAGGGAAGAAACCTGTGCATTAGTTGAGGCGGTAAATTTAGAGCCAAAAAGGTGTATGATAGTAGAAGTGGAAAGAAAAGGAAATAGACTAATGAAGCAACCTGTCATGGTGGAAGCAGGGCGAGGATTGCCCAAAACGATAAAATTGGAACATATGTTAATGGATTTTTCTGGCGACAGAGCTTTGGTGATTTTGCAAGATGATAGTGACCCAAATACGGCGATTAAAGAAAGGATCTATTGTAGGTAGGTTGGAAGAAGTTACAGTGGAGGATCCCACTGTCAATGTAGTAGAGTTGGATGAGCAGAGTCCTAACGAATATATGGAATGGAATCCTGAGAATTTAAGAAAAGCATTTAGGTTAGATGAGGCAGAATTAACACCGGAACAAAGAGAACAAGTAATTAGGTTATTAGAACGATATCCTTCTGTCTCGAGTTTAGGAGATTCTGATGTGGGCTGCACCAATGTTATCAAACATAAAATCGAAACATTGACTGAGGATCCGGTGCAAGTGCCAGTCAGACGGTTACAAGGCCCTATGCTTAGAGAAATCGAGGCAGATTGTAAAAAGCTGGAGGACGAAGGAATCATCCAAAGGAGCAAGTCCCCGTATTCAGCCCCAGTGGTGCCAATCAGAAAGAAAGATGGGTCGATCAGACTATGTATTGATTATCGGGAGTTAAATAAAATCACAAAGGGAGATAGCTTTCCTATCCCAAATCTGATCGACATGTTGTTCAGTTTAAAGGGTATGAAGTTCTTTACAACGATAGATTTAATCAAAGGATATTATCAGGTTGAGATGGAAGAAACCAGCATTGAGAAGACTGCTTTTACGACTCCCTTGTCACATTGGGAGTTCTTGCGAATGCCGTTTGGGGTGAAAAACGGCCCTGCAACGTTTCAACGCGGGATGAGATATGCTTTAGCACATATACCTTGGAATGAGTGCATGGTTTATTTGGATGATGTCCTGATTGTAAGTGAAACATTTGAAGAGCATCTGGAAATATTGGAAAAGGTTCTATCTGCTTTTGAAGAAACTGGCTTTAAAATCAAACCGGCCAAGACTTTCCTTCTCCGAAAAGAAGTACAATATCTAGGACACCGAGTGTCAGAACATGGAATGGTTCCGTTAGAAAATAATTTACAAGGTATTATGCAATTTCCCGTACCGACCACCGTTCGTAAATTGAGGCAATTTCTGGGAATGGTCAACTTCTATAGGCGCCATATAGCGCACTGCTCAGAAATTGCGAAACCCCTTTTTGCATTATTAAGTAACAAGACACTGAAATGGACCGAGCCCTGTCAGAAAGCGTTTGAGGCATTAAAGGAAGCACTTACATCGCCACAGATCCTGTCGTACCCAGATCGTACAGAGAAAGCAGCACCCTTGTTATTATATGTGGATGCCTCTGATGTCGGGGCAGGGGCGTGTCTCGCTCAGACACAATCTGGTGAAGAACGTCCTATTGCTTTTATTTCCACCACATTCAATAAGGCTGAACAACGTTACAGTACAACGGAAAAAGAGGTAGCTGCTATACGATGGGCTGTGAGGGCATTAAAACCTTTCCTATATGGAATAAGAGTGGTCATCTTTACTGACCATCAGCCACTTTTATATTTGCACAGTATGCCATTGGTGAATGCTCGGGTAGCTCGCACGCTCGAGGAAATTAACGACATTGATTATGAGCTGCGTTATATTCCAGGTAAAGAAAACGTCGTGGCTGACGCTTTATCAAGATCTCCTGTAGGAGAAACATTCGAAGAGTATGAAGCATTGCTAGTAGACGCCATCCCTGGGGGGTTTTCGGAAATTAAGATTCCTGGAGGAGGAGATTCGCTTTTCCAGGCTTTTTCGGTGGGGTTGTATGGGTCGATGGAACATCATTTAAAAGTAAGACAGGAAGTTGCAAAAGAGTTGTTGGAAAATAGGAATGCATATGGATTACCCGCGGGGAAGGAATCAAGGCAAATAACAAAAAGGTTACAGCTAATGAAACAGGCGGGTCAATTTCCAATAACTCAAGCCATATTGGCATTTACGAAATTATACAAAGTACAGGTATGGATGTATTACGGGGACACAAAACCTCTAAAATTTGGAAAAGATACAGAGAAAAGTATTTTTCATCTTTTGTGCCGTGGAGGAGTCCATTACAATCTCCTGGTGGGCCTTCCAATGCAGCCGCTAAATAAAGAGGAGGAAGTGATCGGTACTAACATAGTAACATCCGAAAAATTTGAGGAGAGGATTTTGTTGGATGAGTCAATGGAGGAGGAAGCTAAAGTTGTGAGAATATCACCAACAGTGGACAAAGAAGTTCCCCTGGATAACCAAAACACCGGTGGGGAGGTAGAGACTGAGATACCAGATGACCCAAAAATTCATCATATCATAATCGATTCAGATAACATAATAGATCCTTTGGAAATCGAGCACGATGATATTGGAAAGATGCAGAGATCGGATTATACTTTGAGACGATTAAGGAATGCCATTGTAAGAAAATTACCGTTTAATGGTCCATTACAACCATTTGCTCGTGTAAGTAAATATATCTTTTATAAATGATCATTTGTATAGAGAGTTCTCTACGGGAGAATTCGCTCTCATTGTACCCCAAACTTATTTGACTGAGGTAGCTATTAAAGCTCATTGGATGTTTGCCCACATTGGGAAGCACAAATTACATTCTTTATTGATAAATTGGATTATGCACCCGAAGATAACAACTATTTGTAACGATATTACCACCACCTGTAATAAGTGTCAAGCTTGTAAGATCTCGAATATTCTCTATGTTCCGCCCACGCTTAAAATTGTAACTTCAAGACCATTTGAATTAGTGGCAATGGATTTGATCCAATTTCCCTGTTCTGCTAAGGGAAACAATTATGCGCTGGTAATGGTGGATCATTTCACGAAATGGGTGGCTGCTGTTCCCATAAGAAACAAACAAAGTATAAATGTCGCAAATGCATTCCAACACCGAATACTGCCATTTTTGCAAAAGTTCCCTGAGAGGCTTCTTACTGATAATGGTAGAGAATTTATTGGACCGGAGTTCGAGGAACTCTTAAAGAAACAACAAATAAAATAAAACATGTACTAACAACCCCGTATACACCATCTTCTAACGGCGCGGTCGAACGGGTAAATCGCACCCTGAGTCAATATCTGAGAATGTCAGTAAAGAAGTCAAATAAATGGGATGAAGAGTTGTCACAGGTCTTGTTAGTCTATAATCATACGACGCATACGGAAACGAACTTAACTCCTTGTGAAAATATCTTGAAAAAGGCACATGAATTGAGAACTGGACTCCCTTTACCTGTGGAGGAAGAATGCTGGACGGAAAGTCATGTTCGATTCGTTCCGTATGAAGTCCATCAAATGGTAGGTTTAAAGGCTCATCTCCCTGGAAATCTTACGAAAAATAAATTTGATCCTAGGTATCATGGGCCTTATGAAATTATAAAAGTAAATGACAATCATGTCACATATGTGTTACGATCTCCGGAGGATGGAAGGCAATATAAGGCTCATCATAGACAGTTGCGACCATGGAAAAAAATGCCTCCTGCGTACTTAACAAATAATTCAGTGTTTCAAAGATATGCGATGGGTGGGGGTGCAGCAGAAATAGAAGAAGAAGAAGTGGAAGAAGTTTTCGAACTTGAGAAAACCGAACATAAAGCGTTAGAGACAGTAGAGTTAGAGTGGGAAGATGATGACAGTGATGACGAGGACTCTTTCGAGGGTTTCACCGTTGATGACAGAATATTAAGTGAGGTTAAACAAAGTTTTGTAGGATTAATAAAAGAACAGCAAAGGATTAACTTAGAATTGGAAAAGATAATTGAAAGAGAAAGGGAAAACGGATCACACGGAGATTTGAGTAATATAGTAAAATCAGCTGAAGAAGAAGAAGTCAATGAATATTTACAATGGGATGCATCTGATTTGATAGAAGAGGCATTTTATCGTTGGGAGTCATTGCAAGCTCCACAGGAGAATTTTAGGGAATCCTTACCAAATAATAATAAAGTGTTTGAAGAACATATTCAGGCATATTCTACCCCAGTAGTAGGGTTGCCTATTGTTGAAGAAATAGAAACAGAAACTTATTTGAATATAGAACAGGATGGACAGAGAGAAAACTTCCCTCCTGACGATTTGTCTTTCGAGGGATTTGAAGGTAATAATGAATTATTTAAAAATAGATTAACTGAATTAGAATCACAAAGAACAGAAAGTGAGCGTCCATATACCCGATCGAGAGGGTTATGTCAAGACTTACCGTTAGTCTTCCCGTACATGATAGAGCGAAAGCGAAAAACAACACAATAATTAAAAATAATAAAAACACATTATGTAAAAATAAAATAAAACAAAAACAAAATACATATAAATATGGAAAACAACAAAATAACAATGACCAACAACCTAAATAAAAATAAATGTACAAAAACAATTTAAATAAAAATAATGAAAATAACAAAATATATATATAGGTAACAAAAACAACAAAAATAAATAAAAATAACAAGAAAAAAACAAACATGAAATTAAATCATAATAAAAATAACAAACATAAAAATAATGAAAACAATAATTCTAAATGGGAATAATAAGAAAATAATAATGAAATACTTAACAGTAAATAAAAGCAAAAAAAAAACAAACATGAAATTACATCATAAATAATCATAAAAAAAATAATAAATACACAGAACAATGAAGATAATAAAATTAATGGAAAACAAACACACCAAACACAAAAAGAACAAAATACAACAGAATAAATTCAAATAAAGAAGACACGTAAATGAACACGACAATAATAGAGATAAATAATAACAGAAATAATAAACATAAATGGAAAAAAACAGTAATACATAATATGAACAACTAAATAAAGGAAATACATAAAATACTGAAAAAGAATTTTTGTAAACAATACACACACATAAATAATAACAAAAACAATAGACATAAATGAAAAACAATAAAAACAATCATACAACTAACAATTTAGACAAATACCCGGGGATTCCAAATAATTAACTAAATGGGGGGAAATCAAAGCAAATGAAAAATTTATTAAACTGATTAATATAAATGGTTTTATTCTTTTTTTTTTCAGATTTTGGTATTGGGCCATTCGTGGGTGCGTGATCTTAAGAATGCATACACTGAGGACTTATTACCCGGGGCCACCGTAGTTTTTGAGTCATACCCGGGGAAAAAGCTGGCTTGGTTTAGTGATATGGCTCACATGATAGTAAAGCCTGACTATACACATTTGATAATTTTTACAATAATTCCGGAAGCTTATAATCAGACGCGGTTATCTGTTCCGGGGCCATTCAGTCGACCTGAGGGATATTGGGTAGATACGGCTAATTTTTCCTTTCAAATCGAGGACTTTGCCCAAAGGTTCTCGAGATTTTCCCAAAAATGTGCTCGTCTCAATCCCCAAATGCAAGTCATTTTGGGGATACCACCATTCCTTGACTTGGTGGAATATAATCGGAAGTTGGTACTGAATTATCCCAAACGAGTGCAAGATATATATAATCATGCACCTGAATATTCCGATCGGATTCTGCATTTGCAGGCTACAAAGATGCATGCTCACATCCGGCAGCTTCGAAGAGATACCATACAATGGCACCAAAAGAGTTCTTTCCGGTTATATATGCTGTAAAGGGATTGCCGGGTCACAAGCTCAATGTTAAAAATTTTATGGAAGGAAGAGTGTATACCCTGGGGGAGCAGGGATTTTTGAGAGATGGGTTACACCCAGGTTGCGATTTGAGCCGGCAAATATTCATCAAAATGCGAGCTCTGGGGTATTTCGGCGAGGAGTTGAAGTTGGTAGGGGCAGAAACATCTTCCTCAGTTCCGGAACCCGTAGTAGCGCCAGTAACACCAGAGCTAGCTATCCAAGGGGTAGTCCAAGAGATAGTGGAAGTAGTAGAGGAAATGGTCGTGGTGAGTGAGGTTAGTGGTGAGGAAATGAGCAGTTCACCAGTCCCGGCGGAGCAACCGGCCAATGATCCTTCGGAGGTGGGGCCAAGTTCCCACGAACAACAAGTTCAGGACAATTCTGCTATTGTCCCGGAGGTGCCAAGCGAAGTTGTTGTCCCTAGAGTCGGGAGTTATTCTCCGATTCGGTTTGGAGATGTGGATCCGGATATTGTGGATCAAACATCCGCGGTCGTCCCCGTACTAGGAGACCTAGAGAAACTCCGTATCAGCGGCGTCAACGGCTGACTTCGAATCAGTCGCAAAGTTCTACATCATCTGTGGCGCTGAGTGTCACAAGATCGGTCCCTTTGGTTGAAACCGTGGATGTTCAGACCGCTTTTAGAGAACGAGTACAGACTAGTCTGGTACAAATCCAAGGTTTCATGATGGCCTACGGTCAGGAGCTGTCGATGGAAGAGGTAAAACGAAGAGTCCGGAGTATATGTGATGAGTAGGGACAAGATCCTCCTCATCATGTATTTTTAATCCAAGAAAGTTTTATTTTTTTGAAAATTTTGATTTATGAAAAAAAACCTTAAAGAAAGGTTGTTAATTTTATACTCCGGAAGGAAGTAACTGATGATTGAAAGAAATTTTATTTTTGATTTTTTGATTCCAAATAAGAAAATTTTGAATTTGAGAAAAAGACCAAGGTAAGGATAGATCTTCGAAATGGTGCGTCAACCTTAGTATTGACGGGTGGGGAGGAATAAGATGGGTTTCAAATTATTCTTTTCTCCCCATCTCTTTCCAGTAACGTGAAAAATTGAAATATATATATATACAAAAACCAAAACAAACAAACCAAAGACGTCAGAAAAAGAAACAAAAGCACAAGAAATAATAAACGTAAACGAAGAAATTTCAATAGACAAAGGAAGGAAGATTGACGACGAGAAAGGAAAACTCTCTACCCTTATAAAAGGGTAAGAGTAAAGAAATGTTATATGGAAGAAATGAAACTTCTTGATGATATAATGCAAATTGTTATTGATGAGATAAACTAAGGTATGATGGTTATTAAATCCAAATTTTTATTGACAGGAACGGGTTGAGGAACCAATTAAGAATAAGAATCTTCGTCGCCAGCAATTTCTGCAAACTTCCTTTGATTTATCAACCAGAGCTTCATCCTCTGCTCATCGATTTGTTGTTGATGACGTTGTAAGGGAGGGTCGGTGTTCAATCTCTTATGTGGTTTTTATTCAGGCGGGAACTTAATCAGAAACATGGAGGGAGATTATCTCTGACAAGCGCGCACCCCCGAAGAGTTTGACTGACCACCTAACACGTCAATTCAAGACCAAATGATGGCCTTCCTTTGGAAAAGTCTTGATGGAAGATCCGTAAAAGATGAAATTAATTCTAAAAACAGGCGGAGCTGTTTAATTTCCCCTCCGTGGCCACCCGATAATGCAGAACTTAGGGTTTCGTCCAACGCGGGTTATCACAGGGACTGCTCGTGTGCCAGATCATGCTATATGTCCGAAAGATAAAACCGAAACGATGAGAAAATTGTCAGTAAGGCAGGAACACAATGATTGACAAAGATAGAACAGATGATAGCAACGAATAGAGTGATGGTGATGAAGTTCTTTGAAGCATATAACTGTAGACCCAAGGATTCGAAGATACTTGAACCACTAATAGTTACAACAGAGTATTAGATAAATTAAATTAAATAAATGAAAAAAATAATAAACACGGCGGGTAATGAGAAGAGGATACTTCTTACTTTTATTAAAGTATTATAGCGAATCAAATATTTATATACAAAAATAACCAAACTATTATTAAATCCATTAAATTATTTAAACATTAATTAGGGGATTCTTGGAATTAGAGGAATTCCCGAATCTTTTCTATGAAGCTATGAAATGATGAAAAAACCATAAGTACAGCAATACAAAACCTGAGATGACCTCGCCTTATGCCTTATAATTAATTACACATATAAATACATCCAAAACCCATCCAGAATAACCTAACCCAAACCAAGTTTGTTAATTTAACCAATGGATTGGCTTATCTTATATCTTTGGACAACTTGATGGTTTCGAACTCAATCCAGGATAAATCCCCAGTACCGACAAAAAATCAGTTCAAGGATTGGGATTGTTCAAGAACAAAACCAAACCCAAAACTAAAGTTTGTCCAGAACCGAAAGATTTACGCTATGTCGATGTAAAAATTGACTCCAAAAATAAATTCCCAACATAAGATAAAATTCCAACCAAATATAAAATTTCAAACACAAAAATAGCTTGACACAAAAACAACCAGACGACACAAAAAACCTGTGGGCGGAAAAGAACCCCACAGTTAGGTACTATTATAATATAACAAATTAACTTTAATCTAATGAAATATTTATGTTCAGATTGATTTAAAAATACATTCATGAATCTAAGAATTCAAATGCTAACAAATAGTTTATGATACATATCATTGAAAGAAACATATTGAAACATACCCTATCAAGTAAATCCTGTCTAAGAGGGTTTTTGTGTCTTGGTAGATTTGACAATTCCTAGAAAAGACACAAAAACTCCATGAGCTACAAAAATAAACATCAGTACTATTACATTGTATAATTCAATTAATGCTTCAAAGCTAACTAAAATTTTCTATCCTATCATATATTTATCCATACCTTTAGATTTTACACAAATTCAAAGTATGATGAGAAATTTCCAGTGGATGTGATTAAACTTGTTATTTTCCAGTATAAAACTTTGCAGAACAATAGTAAAAACTTTACAAAAACTACTACTGAAACAAGAATTAGACAATAGTGTAAATCTGTATTTCATTAAAGATAAATATGACAATCCTCATGCACACATAATGCCTACACATGAGTATAGGCATGCATCTGTGTGCATGTAAGAACATAAATAATGAAATATCTTAATTATTAAAAAAAAAAATCCTAAGAAATAAAAAAAATAATTCTTTCTTTATGTATGGAGAACATCATTATGAGCAAATGCAAACACAAAAAAAAACCATTCTTTTCGTTTAATCTTTCTACAATCAACAAAAATGGGTTTTCTTTGTGGAAAAAAATGATCCCCTTTACATCCCCCCGCACTAAACTCTATGCCCCCTCTACTAATCAGATTCATAATGATTTTTCACAGAGCAACGGTTTATGGAACGGAGTGATTATGGGTTTTATTATACATTTATTATAAAGTTAATGATTCATCCATAAATCATACAATATTTACATCAAAATACACATCATAAATCATAATTTCTTTCTCTTTTAAGGCAAGGTCAATTAATAATATAAATGCAAAAATATTAAATCCGTTAGATATATAATCGTTTAAATATATAAATCCATTGAAAAAATATAAAAATAATGTGACGAAATAAAGGTATATAATAAATAAAGGCATATAATAAATGCGATGCATTGAGACAACTATGAAAATTCAGAGATAAATAATTAAAAATACATAAATGCAAAAGCATACTATTCTTCAATTATTTATGTATCCAAGAATAATGACTATAAAAAATAAAACATTTACAATTTATTAACTAATTAATAAAAGAAAATTCTAGAATTATCATTAATTTTATTTGTAAATTCCAATTACAGTGATATACAAAAATTTCTATATAAAAATAAATAATTCTCATATTACATAGATCATGAGTCCTAATTAATTATTATTATTGCAAAATTATGTGTCCTTGTTTGTATCACCTCACAATATTCAATATTTACCATATATCTGAGTCAGCTTTTACTCTTCCTCTCTTCATCGAAGTAAAGGAATGATACTCATCAGAAGAAATGGTCTTTGGGGATTCAGACAGTGAGAAGTAAAAGGAACTTTTCCAATTACCTAATTGGTAAACTTGATCATGTTTCTCACGATAAGATACGGAAGGGTCGGAAGTATATATAGCTTTTGTCAGTAAGTCTGGATGAGCACTATGATAAAGAAAATTTCAGAACATTCTAGTAAGAACCTTGATAGGTGGTACCAAGGAGAGGTGGATAGTGACATCAAAATGGGAAGATGTCTGTCGAGTGGACGGAAAAGGAATAGTAGGAAGGATCTCTGGGGGTACATAATCCTTAGTACACCCGTCCGAAAAAATTTCAGATTCCATAGATTCCTCGGAAAAAACTGTTCCAGATTTAGATGTGCTAGGACGGGAAGTAACAATAGGGATAGGGGAAGTAGTATCTTCTGCTTCAATTTCAACTTCTATAATTTTCCGTTTTGGGGAAGTGGGGGTTTGTGCTTCATCCGGGTTGTTAGCTACTTGAATGATTAAGTTCTCTTTTTCTTCAGAAATGGGAATGTTTCTGCGAAATGAGGAACTAGTACATTGACGTTTTTTGGAGGGTTCAATGGGTGGTATGTTCTGCGGGACAGGGGCCTCCTCAATAGACTCTTTTATGGTGAAAAATTTTCTGAACTTCTCCATGAATGTCTTTACAAATATGGAATTGATATGGAGTCCATCCGAGAGGAAGGGAGAATCCATAGAAAGAGATTTCTTCTTCAAATATGCAGCATGTGGGGTTATCCTGGTCGGTTCATGTTTTGTCTTGGTCCAGTCACAACTGTTTAAAACGTGGTTACCCATTAAACATATCTTATTGGGCCACGTGTATTGTGTATTTTTGTTGAATGCTATGTCTTCAAATTGGTTGAAACACTTGATGGAATGTTCTCTCATAGCATAAGGATTTAAACTAGGGTGATGCTTCAAAAAGTTTTCGTAGGCAACTCCCCAAGTACGCATGAGACGAGTTTGGTTATATGCGTACATATCCTTGATAGTGGGGATGATGAGATACACCCTAATGGAAGGGTTACAACTTAGAGCATGGTTAGTTATTTGTTCCATAATTTGAGGGACATCATTGACAGAAAAATCAGGGACGGGTGCGATGACTGTTGTGGTGTATTTCCCGTCGTATATCATCTGCTTCTTCCAAGCAAGAGGATATAAAGCCCATATGACTAAGATATCCACGTCTCGTGACATTAAAGTAGTTACACGAGATGGACACTCCTGTATCCTCCGTCCCGACTTTATATCGGTGATAAGTTGTAACTCATATTGTTCTAAAAGCATTCGTTTGTTTTTTTCAAATATTGCCACTTGACTGGTCCCGATCATTAACATTTTTCCAGCCATAATGATAAACTGGAACAACAAATATATAGTGATTAATAACAAGTTTTAGTGATTTGTCCATTAACAAACCCAAATTCAGGTCAATCATTCAAGAGAGGTTCCATGATGTACTAAAAAAAAATGAATTAAATATATTTCAACTTAACTATAGCCTTTTAATCAGGACGGACAAAACTCTCCATAAAATAATTGAACCAAACCTGGGGTATTTTCATGTGTGATTCTATATTTTACTCCTTATTTAATGCACCTATTTGACATGCGCAAATTGCTGTTATAGGGTAACAAACAAATTTTAATTAGCTTCATCAGCAAGCAGCAAGCAAAGGTCGAAAGACACTTACTATAAAAAAATAAAAAAAAAAAATCAAAAAAAAATCAGCAATTTGGCATCAAAACTAAAAGATGTTGTTTTTATTAGCAATCAAGTGCAATGTTTAGAGAAGTGTTTAAATATAATCCAATTTTTAGACAGACAGACAGATAATCTAAAAAAAAAATGCAAAGGGACTTTAATTTAAATAAACTTTCCAGGAAAAGAAATATAGTAGAAGAAATATATGAGGGATAGTATGTGACAGGATAGGGTAGGAAAGGATAAGCAACTATCTATATCCCTAACCTATACATGCACTTAGCAAAAAGAAAAAATAAATTTCAAATTTATAAATGACAGCTTTAGATTGCATGAACTAAGTTCAAAAAAAAATATTAAAATTATTTGAATCTAATGAATTTCATTAACAAGCTAATAAAATATACTCTAATAATCTAATCCTAATTTCCTGTGATTTTTATTACTAGGCGGATCGATAGTAATAACTCATAAACCATTTTTAAGTTAATTTTTCTTTCGTTACACATCATGACAAGCCCACTGCAACCATATCACCAACAGGTTCAAAGATTATAAAAAAAAACGGCAAATTTATTAAGTTTTCAAAGGGTAAAATTATAAAGTCCAAAGTCCATTGATTTATTCGTATTTACAACATATTTTTAATGCATTTTATTCAGTGAATTCTAGTCCGATATATAAAAAAAAAAGAATGATTCGATAAATTCATAAATGTTTTCCTAACTTAGAACTTAGACGTTACCTAACTAATAATTCATTAATACTATATATATAGAATATCTTTTCTCTTCAGTAATAGAATTTTTGACAAAAAAAATAAATAAATAAATCACGTGAATAGCAGAAAATCAGGACGTGATAAGCAAAATTAATGATTTTTTGGCAGTGTCTGCATAAAATCCATAAAAGCTCATTTATAAATTATCAAAATAAATCAAACCTGATATATTGTTTTATCTCATTTTTTTATATTTCTATTATTCTAAATCCATTGTTAACTTTTCTACATGTACTTATATACAATTTGCTTACTTAACTAAGACGAATCAATCCATTTCACCTTCTTTTCCTTTGTTCCTATATTCTTCTTTTTTGAGTATCCATAGGCCGCAACACATCGAAATGGGTACCCCCAAGACATCTAATATAAAACCTCTGATGATCCTTATACTGTTCTCCATGAATGATAAGATTTTGATCACCATAATAAACAACTACGCAGGCATTATATGTATCGCAAAACACATCAATAATTTCTGGTGAAGGGGTTTGCCCCGGGTATCCCAAAAAACGAATCTTTTTCATTACCTTTTTCCCTTGTGAACGATATTTTTGGGGGTGCTTTTTAAGTTCTTCAGCTAATATCGTTCTAATTTCTAAGTGACGATCTGGAATTCTATTCAAAAACAAAGAAAAACATTTGTACAAGGCATCACCACCCCCGGCTATTTCAACTAAGGAGAAACCCTCAGGAATGGCTTCGCTCAACGGACCCTCAACGATGGCTTCCACAGAATGTTTCGCATCTGAACATGCTTCACTCGGATGGGTTCTGTTAATCCTAATAGTACCTATAGATACGATTCCATCAGGATATGGGGTTTCAACCACACTAACGTGGTCTGATTTCTGTTCTTGCTCTGTATTCCTTGGAATCTCACCACTCTCTGGTAAATCTTTGGAATCATCTACAGAAAAATTTTCCACAGATTCAACGGAAGAATTTTCCACAGGTCGGTTTGTTTCTGTGGAACTAGTCAGGTTTAAAGAACTACTACAATCTTGGTTACTAGGCGTATTATTATCGTTCATAGTAACTGTCTTATCTTCTACTTCTGGTAAATTTTCAATAATTGCCCCTTGAGCCTGGGGTCGAGGAGAAGGCGGCGGACTATCACTCTGTTGTTGTCGATTTGAATTCCGAATATCTAATCTGGTAGGACACTGATTTCCCGCATGCGAACCCTTACAAACATGGCACATGCGGTCATATTGTGATAAAGAGTTCCGATGAAAATTCATTCCGGGTGATCTACAATTTCTTCTGATATGTCCTCTCTTTCTACAATAAGAACATATTCCAAGGTATTTGTAACATGTATCTACGATATGACCTTGAATATTACAATACTCACATCGCAAATGACTCCTATTTTCTTGTGTTCTATAAGATTTCTCATACTTAGTACATCGTACATGTCCGTTTGAGTTTGGGAATTGCTTTCCTCTATTCTGATTCTGATAAAATCCATTCGAGTTTCTTCTATTTCTATGTACATTATTTACACCATTTCCGGTATATCCATTATTTCGACTATTTTCTGTATTTCTAATTGAGTTGTCATATCTTGGATTAGGCTCCAAAACTTTTAGTTTCTGTGAATTTTCGATTAGTTTAGCAAGATCCCGAATGGCTTGCATTATCAAGGCAATCTGTTGTTGTATATTATCTACTTTATTATTAAGGGAAATTAACTCGGTTGTCAACTTAGAATTAGACCAAACCTGCTCTTCAGGTGACACTGATGTTTCCACTGCCTTGGAACTATTACCAACTATTGGTTCGGTATTAGTTTCTCTATCTACACTATTATTTACTTTAACCTTTGGTTTATATTCTGGAATATTCGGCACACAATATTTACTTGTACAGAACTGTCCATCCGCATCCGCATCTATCGATTTCCGTCGAGGACGGCTTTGTGCATTTGGTGCTACTACATTATAATTTATTTCCTTAGAATTTACATTAACATTGGTAAATATGTGGGTATTCACACCCGTATTAAATTCAATTGGCAAAGTTTGAGCTTGTTGTTGCAAATTATAAAGTTGATCATTTAAGCCATTAATAGTATTATAAACATAAGCAGCAGGGACAAACTCATCGCCTGAAGGTGCTATGGTTACATCATGTGGCAGTTGTTCTTTAAACCCAGGGGGCTTAAGCTCAGTTGCTATAAACTGGGCCAACATTTCCTGAGTTTCATCATCAATATTGGTAGCCATGATGTCTACCTTTTAACTCAATTCAATATAATAATACCCAAAAAAAATTTTAAATTAATAAAATATAAAGATAATGTAAAATCTAAACAGGAAGTGAAAAATTATATAAAAATATCGATTATCAGGAACGAAACACTTGGTTTCGAAAATCCTATGTTACCTAATAAGCTTCAGAACTATGTTAATGTTTTTCCTATCTAAAAGTTTTTGGTTCAATTAATAAGGATTTAATAATAAGGATTTAATTTGATTTTTTAAAGGCAAAGAAGGCAAGGCGAGGTCAACTCAAAATTTATACGCCGTAAAATAACATATCATGTATCAATGAAAAATATATCCAAATGAATCATTAACTGCAGAGATTTCCAATGGTTCCTTTTTTTTTTTCTACTTAATTCGGCAAATAGATGATAAACCCAACCTGAACAACAGTCTATGAGATCAGGACACGAATCTGCAATATAAAAAGAAAAATCGTGAGAGCAATTGAATCCGTTTAAATGATAGAAATTGTGTAAAGTAACAAGGCACAAACAGCATCGTTCCCTTTACTTAAATGGACTAGATTGGCTTCAAAAAAAAAAAATAAATAATGATTTTTTATATAGAACTTGGCACAACCCGAACAGTCCCTGTCGGCCGCCACTTAAAATTAACGGTAATGTAAGGGCAGGGTCGGTGTTCAATCTCTATTGTGGTTGTTTATTCAGGCGCGGAACTTAGATCAGAAACATGTAGGGAGATTATTCTGGACAAGTGCGCGCCCCCGAAAGAGTTTGACCTCGCACCACCTAACACGTCAATTCAAGACCAATAAATGGCCTTCCTTTGAAAAAGTCTTGATGAAAGATCCGTAAAAGATGAAAATTAATTCTAGAACAGACGGAGCTGTTAATTTCCCCTCCGTGGCCACCGGATAATGCAGAACTTAGGGTTTCGTCCAACGCGGGTTATCACAGGGACTGCTCGTGTGCCAGATCATGCTATATGTCCGAAAGATAAAACCGAAACGATGAGAAAATTGTCAGTAAGGCAGGAACACAATGATTGACAAAGATAGAACAGATGATAGCAACGAATAGAGTGATGGTGATGAAGTTCTGTGAAGGTATTTAAACCAGAGGATTCGAAGATACTTGAACCACTAATAGTTACAACAGAGTATTAGATAAATTAAATTAAATAAATGAATGAAATAATGAACACGGCGGATAATGAGAAGAGGATACTTCTTACTTTTATTAAAGTAACGTAAAGTTCCAAATTATTATGTACAAAAATAAAAAAAACTATTATTAAATCCATTAAATTATTTAAACATTAATTAGGGGATTCTTGGAATTAGAGGAATTCCCGAATCTTTTCTATGAAGCTATGAAATGATGAAAAAAAAACATAAGTACAGCAATACAAAACCTGAGATGACCTCGCCTTATGCCTTATAATTAATTACACATATAAATACATCCAAAACCCATCCAGAATAACCTAACCCAAACCAAGTTTGTTAATTTAACCAATGGATTGGCTTATCTTATATCTTTGGACAACTTGATGGTTTCGAACTCAATCCAGGATAAATCCCCAGTACGACAAAAAACAGTTCAAAGGATTGGATTGCTTCAAGAACCAAAACCAAACCCAAAACTAAAGTTTGTCCAGAACCGAAAGATTTACGCTATGTCGATTGTGTAAAATGACTCCAAAAATAATTCCAACACAAGATAGAAATCCAACCAAAAATAGAATTTTCAACACAAAATAGCTTGACTAAAAAAAACCAGACGACACAACAAAAAAAAACCTGTGGTTCCGGTGGAAAAAGAACCCCACAGTTAAGTACTATTATAATATAACAAATTAACTTTAATCTAATGAAATATTTATGTTCAGATTGATTTAAAAATACATTCATGAATCTAAGAATTCAAATGCTAACAAATAGTTTATGATACATATCATTGAAAGAAACATATTGAAACATACCCTATCAAGTAAATCCTGTCTAAGAGGGTTTTTGTGTCTTGGTAGATTTGACAATTCCTAGAAAAGACACAAAAACTCCATGAGCTACAAAAATAAACATCAGTACTATCACATTGTATAATTCAATTAATGCTTCAAAGCTAACTAAAATTTTCTATCCTATCATATATTTATCCATACCTTTAGATTTTACACAAATTCAAAGTATGATGAGAAATTTCCAGTGGATGTGATTAAACTTGTTATTTTCCAGTATAAAAACTTTGCAGAACAATAGTAAAACTTTACAAAAACTACTACTGAAACAAGAATTAGACAATAGTGTAAATCTATATTACATTAAAGATAAATATGACAATCTTCATGCACACATAATGCCTACACATGAGTATAGGCATGCATCTGTGTGCATGTAAGAACATAAATAATGAAATATCTTAATTATTAAAAAAAAAAATCCTAAGAAATAAAAAAAATAATTCTTTCTTTATGTATGGAGAACATCATTATGAGCAAATGCAAACCAAAAAAAAAAGTGCTTTAATATCATTTCATCATTCCTCACTCAACAAAAATGCATTTTATCGTGAAAAAAAATGATCCCCTTTACAACGTTCTTCGCATAGTAAAAGTCCAACAACATCTGTCATGGCATCCATTAAGGTAACCCAATAATAAATTGTGGTTTTCTGTTAAAAGTACAAAGTACATTGCTGCCTTGATCAGTAATTATTATTATTATTGATATTATTATTATTATTATAATTATTATTATTATTATTATTATTATTACTATTCTTGGTGTCTTGCTACCATAACAAAGTCTATAACAAAGGATACTGACAAAAAGGTACCCGCCAGTCCAGATCAAAGTTACCTCATCCTTTCATCTTTCACCCTCATTCTTCATTTCTATCCCCCCCCTTTTTCTTTTTCATTTTCATCCATCATTCATATCCCCATTTATAAAGGAATATAAATGCAAGCAAATCTTTTTGCAAGTTTCTGAAAAGGGAATATAAAATGCAAGCAAATATTTTGTATAATACCAAATGAGAAAATTTTTCCTTTTATAACATTTATATATATATATTATCTTTATCGTTCATTTATTCTTTATAAATCATTATTTTTTTATATATTTGTGGATATATATATGTATACATATATATATTCGGGGAAATCCCATAATAATAAATAGATAGGGTTGTAAAAAGAAAAGACTGGGTAAACTTAATAAACAAAATTTTTATCATAAATGTTTTTGAGTATCATTAGCCCGTTGGTGGTCGTCCGAGTAAGTTGAAAATAACAAAGGTGTTTGGCCATTCGGTGAGTAACGATCAATCCTCATGCTACTATTTAAAATTGACTATATCTGTAATACTGACATCTTGATATCAGAAGTCTTGTAGAGAACAAATATTTTAGCGCTTGTATTTTTATAGGAATTAGTGCAAGGAGTGGACGTTGAAGGAAAGTAAAGATAGAAAGAAATCGGAAAGACCAACTTTCAAGTAATAAAAAAAAACACACACAAACGGGCCGAACCAGAAGCGAAGTAAAGAGAGGAGAGTAACTATTCAAGATTATTTAGACAAGAAAGAAATATACAATCATTAACGGAATCAGGTAAAGAAAGAGCAGAGTACTTAGCAGAGCAACGATAAAAACGAAATTTCCACTGCGCATTTCAATTACATATATTCATCTTTATTTCCCACAGCACAAGGAAGATCGCGCAGACTTCGAGGAGCGACATCGGTTCCCAGGGCTGGGCTCTTCCAGAAGATTGCAGAACTACACCCCGATTGAAGGCTGGTGAGTAAAGCAATTTATCTATTGTGGTGGGAACGAAAACCTACCACAATATATATATATATATATATATATATATATATATATATATATATATATATAATATATATATATAAATATTATATATATATATATATTATATATATATATATATATATATATTATATATATATATATATATTATATATATATATATATATATATACGTGTATATAGAATATACCTATATATAATATATATATATATATATAGTATAATTAATAATAATATATTATATATTATTAATAAAATACTACATTAAATATTTGATTTTATATATTAATATAAAGCACCCTATATATATATATATATATGATATATATATATATATACCGCCGTATTTGTATAATATATATATATAACGGAGCAGAAAAACTTCGACAAATCCAACTAACAACAATAAATACAATTACATACATAAAACAAAAATACAATATCCTCCTCAAATAAGGCTAAAGATCACATTTATATACATATATTTTTTCTTTCTAGTGTTCAAGCTTTTAGAAGGAACCTACCAAGTCTGTATAAAGTCAAGTATAATTGCAAATAGAATGTGGATGAAAACTTAAAAAGCAATAGGAGAAATGGTTAAGCAGAGAATTTTATCACAGAGTCAAAGCACTTCCATTTCGAGTAATAGAAAGTGTATCTTCTGTGTGTCTTCGCTTTTCCGAACAATGTTTCGTCTTGGACAGCATGGTGGATTAGTTTATGTAAAGGCATTGCAAGATATCAAAAGTAAGCCTCCTGAATTCTAGGCACCTTCCTGCCACTTCAGCTGCTTGTGAGAGAAGTTCTCAGCACATGCAAATATCCACATTCAAAAAAAAGAATCAGGCTCACAAGATAAAGACGAAGCATACCGAGTAATAAAACTATTATTAAATAATCATAATTTGAAATTGAACAGAGCACATGAGCAGCTCAGAGCCTTTCCTCCTTAATTTGCTTTCAGTAAATACATACAACTTATTCTGCAGTTTAGTTTTAAGGTTAGATTTAAAAAATCAATCACATGAAACCCATCACACTATCAGACCATGAGTCTCTACGCAGCGCCCACCTCACGGTTTCTCTGTAAGACACTGGAAGTCTGATAAAATCAAATCTAAAGACACCTCTGTCCATAGCTTTGAGTCAAAGTCTGACTCCTCCTTCTCTTTCACAAAATATATCATATGAGGATGAGGAATCAGAGTTAATCAGTATGGAGGCCTAATGATTGGAGTACACAGATCACCTCTCGGTAATTTCAGATGCATATAGCGAAGTATTATAGTGAATAGAAACAGGAATTTTATCAATTGCGAGGTGCCCTTTTGAGGTTCATTTAGAAATTTAAGGTTTTTTTTAATTGGTAATAATATATGTTAGGCC
The DNA here is from genome assembly GCA_015478945.1 of Trachelipus rathkii. Lineage (NCBI taxonomy): Eukaryota > Metazoa > Arthropoda > Malacostraca > Isopoda > Trachelipodidae > Trachelipus > Trachelipus rathkii. The sequence goes on along the minus strand of JABUQX010011586.1, from coordinate 4,668 downwards.
TTATCATACTATGTTACTTACTTGTATTTTAAGTGATAACTTAATATTATATCTTATTGTGGTTAAGTAAGAATTATACTAATTATGCAATGATGTCTCATTTTCTTCATATGATCATATTTATTTCATTTGTACATTTCGTTCATTATAAGTATCTTAGTTAAAGGATTAATGATATGTGTTGAATGAAAAGGGAGTTATATTTAAATATATCTTTTTTTTATTATTTACTCATGTTTATTTCTTTAAATTATTTTTACTCAGTATAATTTTGGATGTAGGTAAAAAATTTATATTAATTCTTTTTTTATATAGGGCTAATAAGAATGTATAATAACATAACAGTAAGAAATGATAACATAATAGTAAGAAAAGACCTAACGACTATAATGTGAAGTAATAATACTATAAAAAAAAGCACAAAAAAAAAACAGGAAAATCAATTGTTTTTAATTATTCATATCGTTTTTTTTTTTAATAAAAAGAACATGTTTTTTTTAATAAAAATAAACTAGGCGTATTTTTTATTTCACCTTACAATGGGTTGTACCCCCTCTGGCACTTCCAACTTCCTCCAACGATTCAGCATTGATTGGAAAAGAATCAGGAGAGGGTCTCTAACTGCGGGAATCTTGTCAGAGCGTTTTTGCAAGTTCCAAAAACTCAGAGAAGTGTGGACTTAGGGCATTTTCACGCGGCCTCAACACAGTCACTACATTCACCTCATACAAAATTCCAAAACGATGGTTCTCATATTAATATTCATGTCCCGGGCTCCTCGCAAGAAATAGCCAGGAGCCTGTTCCCTATCTGTTGTAGGTACCGTTGGACGAACCTGTGCAGTGTGCTGTGTGGCGTTGTCATGGAGTGACAAAATAATGTAGATGCCAATCGACAACTCTGGACGCGATAATGGCACTATACACCAAAAAAGAGGATTGTTCTTCTGCATAACTTTTTTAAAACTGAAAGAGTCCGTTTTTATAACTGGGGCCCTTTTTTTCCCCTCTTTTTTTAAATACTACCACGGGGTGATTATTGTGCGAATTGAGTCGATGCGAGCACCCAACCACATTATGCTCTGCCCACACACAATCATCAGAGTCGATCTCTCTTCTCAATAAAAGGAGTAAATTCTCTTCTCGAATATTGCATAGCAGAACAAGTGCTCTCAAAATCCTGCCATTCCAAATACTGAACTGCATACGTCTTAATTGTCTGGTCTATTTAATGTAGTGTGATAAACACGATAACTATGTTTCAACTCATCATTGTGAGATCCAATCTCCATACCTTGTGAAAAAATGAAACGATGGCAAGATCTTGTAATACGTACTCCACGTTCATTTCTGTCATCTGCTCACTGTACGCTCGGAATGGGCACATTGTCTGGGAACCTCACGAGCCGTGATGAAGTAACCTATAACACTTGTTGGGACAAAGATTCAGGAAGCTCACTGCTTAGACTCACGATTCAAAGAGAAATCTGTCATCTTCTCATACCGTACAGTCGACCCAATTGGGCAACTCCTGACTCCATTCCGTCAACATATGTACTCAGTCGCCACTGAAACCGACGGTTATGGATTCTACTGCATCGAGACTTCTTTATCTGATTTGGAATATTGCACCCGGTTACTGAAGCAATCAATATACCTGTCTCTGAGGTATAAGAGAGCGAGCTTACGCTATCACGCCAATGTGATAACTATTCTAATGCGTTTACGTTTCTTTATACTTCTACTGTTAATGTTGTCGAATGTATCTTCTCCATTTTTTGATTGTGACAGGTGCTTTGCCAAGATACTACAAAACTTGCAGTCATTTAGAAGATATTGCTTTCGTTATTTGGTTGCGTTGCTTTGCCCATCTAAACTATTTCCTAGAAAGCTACTTTATTAGGGATTTGTAATTTAATTATGTTTGGCGTTGTCGTTATATAAATTTATGACCATTAGTTCCCTGTTACTAACGGTGTAGTTAGCTAAACGGAAAATATACACTTCCGATAGTTGGTATGACCCAAATATATATCCAAAGAATCCTTAGGCTCTACATTTTCCAAAAATGGGAGTAGTTTATATTATTATGTTCATATTGTTATATATTTGTTGAATTCAATAGAATAAATTTTATTTAAATATATATATTATAATAAATTAATATATTATATATAATAATAATTATTCTATAAAAAAAACAAAATATCGATGGGGGACAAATAATATACATAATATAAAATAACATACTATTAAGGATATATATATATAAATAAGGTATTCTAAGTACCCTATATACCATATATTACAGGCTATAGGGTTGTCTAACAACCCTTAGAATTCAATCCTTTGTCTAAAGGCGTTACGCCGTCAAATAAAGTTTGCATAACCACCCTGCACCTAAGCGGCTGATCAATATTAGCTTTTAATAATTTTATTTTCTTTTTTGCCAACGTGTATAATTAAAAACTGTTTGCTTTTGGAAAAAAATAAAAAAAGTGCGTTGGACGGCATTATTGTAGGGAAAGGTATAGATGATTACTCAAAAACTTATCAAAAATAGCTTTTGATAAATCTGTTATTTATGATGTGAAATGAACAAATTTTAACTTAAAGTCAAAATTGTTCCCTAATAATTTAATGTATGAACTTGACAATCAGTAAATCTGGCTTTATGTCAAATAATGACTTCAATTTAGAAATTATTTTTATACGCCAAAATAACAGTAAAACGAGCGCTGTCAGGTGAAATAAAATTATAGCAAGAAAAACTTAGAAAAAGTAACAAGGTAAGTCAGGAGAGTATTTAAATTTAAAATTTGTTGAACCAGTGTGTATAAACGACCGCGCTATTACCTTGTCTTGTTTACTTTTGTTTTAACAGACTCTACTAGAAGGTATATAAGTGATTCTAACGAACGTTGTATGGTTTTTTTGGATTAATATCAATCATTTTAAAAAACATAATAACAAGTTATTAATAATAATTTACATAATATAATAGGATATACAAATCATATTAATTGTAATGGTGTGCAGTTTATTCAACTTATTTGGAAGGGGTAGTAATTAAAATTCGCCCTTCTAGATTTAAGCTTGATTTTATTTGAAAAATGCAATAACAAAATTAATAAACTTTTCAAAATTTTTCAGGTACACTTTATCCGCTATTTTTACTGTTATAAGTATTTACATCCTGGAGTAGAACTGTTTTAAATTCGGGCAAGCACGGGGAAATTTTAGTCAACTCTTATCAGAATTAAGATGAAATGCCTTGCGTTTTTGGTAGCATTTCTTGCGATTTTTCAGTAAGTTTGACAAATAACGGAAAACGCTAAAACTCGAAGTTCATTTCTAACGTTTTTCATTGATTAAGCACATCACATATCCCAAAAAGGAAAACGGCCTATATTAGTATTATATCAATATTTATATAGTAACCTAATATTACCCAATATTAACAACGATAGATAAAAAACATATCCATAAACATAATACCTCACACTGCTATATAAATATCTCATCATATATATATATATATATAATGTAAAATTAAAACGTTGATTGAAAGTCTTAATGCATTGCGAGCCAGTTATGGGCAACTGACCCGACCTACTACAGTGTACGCGTGCTGCATTACTGGTTATGGATATCATTTAACCAGTTGTCTTCGAGATATATATGTATAGTTATATTAGAAATATAAAATATAAAACTACTCCACATAACTATCCAATTTAAAGTATAATATAGTAAAATAATATCTATTTTATATTATAGATTAAGCCCAGGTATATATTATTAGTATATTTACTATGACGATTATTATACATATTCAATATTAGCAATACCGTGACTGAGGAGTCCACATTATCAGTTTAGAATCTCCATCTCCATATATTCAAATTGGAACCTTTGTCTTCACATTTTCAGTTTAGCAAAATTTGGTTATCTAGTAGTTAAAAAAATTGTGAGTGACTCGTCATCAATAAAACAGACGTTATCTAGGCCCTAGGTATCTTAGGTCCCGGCACGAAAATCTTAATTTAAGGGGTAAATCTAAGCCGCTTTCTAACCATCTAATATTGAATATGATTATCTTATTCACCTATGCTTATGATTTATAAGCCTTAATTATTATATTATATAAAGAATATATATATATATATATAATATATACCAAAGTATAGATACTAAAAATAAAAGGTAAATCCAATGATATATATAGACAGAATACATTATGTATTAACCGTTACGTATATATGGTATATCCAGCTACAACTTTTAAGGAGGCAACAATGAATTATAATATTGCATCAACGATTGTGGAACAATGTCATCAGGAGAGTATGTATCCGATGTGGCTTTTTTTATTTTAGATAATATTTTGTTTTAAATATGATGTTACTCCTTTTTTTGAAATGTATGTACACTTTTATTGCTGCAGGACTTTTTTTTTTGGTCTAATTTTTTAAAATGTAATTTTTTTTTTTTTCTCCCTTTTTTTTTTTTTTTTTGTTTTAGATCGACATACAGTTGTGAGATACTACATTACCTGAAAGAGTTTAAAAGCATAGCCACAATATTTGTGTAGTTTTTACACTTAACTTATAATTTGTCACCCGTTGTGGCGTAACTTTTATTGCTACTGTTTGTGGTTTTTTCCGGT